>VYZP01053202.1:121094-193860 GCA_013400635.1 Hypocryptadius cinnamomeus
CCCGCCTTAACGCGCGCGCGCGACGTTCGCGCCGCCGCCGCCAATCAGCTGCTGCAGCGCGTCTCCCACGTGACCAGATAGAGGCTCCCGCCGCGGCGCGTGGTCCGCCGCAGGCGCACTGGGCCCGCGCACTCGCGGTTGGGGGGACACTGGGTCCTAGCAAAGGCGCAGTAGAGTGGAGCGGGCTGGGCCGTCAGCCGGCCTGTGCGGCGCGGAGCCAAGCCCGCGTAGGGAGAGGGGGGGGAAAGGCGCAGAAAGTCCCGAGAAGACGGCGGCCGGGCCGGCCTCCCGTACCCGGTGCGGCTCGGTGCCTCCGAGGGCGGGAGCGGCCCAGCGCGCAGGCGCAAGGCGAAGCAAACGCTGGGCAGGGACGCCACCGCCCGCGCGGGAGGGGGCGGGGTCCGCGCTCAATGCGGGCGGCGGAGGCGGGCGCTGATTGGCCAAGTGCCGTCCCCTCCCGAACAGCCATTGGTGGGTCACTCTCCCGGGCCCGGCGCGCGGCGGGGCAGGACTTCCGGGGTGGGGCCAGCTGTTAAGCGGCGGGGCTGCGGGACCGGCCCGAACTTTCCAGAAGAGTCGGGATCGGAGCAGCGCGGAGTGGGATCTGCGCCCGCCGCCCCGGGAGCTTCCTGCTGCTGCCGCCGCCGCCGCCATGGTGAAGGAGACCACCTACTACGATGTGCTGGGCGTGAAGCCCAACGCGTCCGCCGAGGAGCTGAAGAAGGCCTACCGCAAGCTCGCGCTCAAGTACCACCCGGACAAGAACCCCAATGAGGGCGAGAAGGTCGGCGGGCCGGCCCGGGGCAAGGGGNGAGCCAAGCCCGCGTAGGGAGAGGGGGGGGAAAGGCGCAGAAAGTCCCGAGAAGACGGCGGCCGGGCCGGCCTCCCGTACCCGGTGCGGCTCGGTGCCTCCGAGGGCGGGAGCGGCCCAGCGCGCAGGCGCAAGGCGAAGCAAACGCTGGGCAGGGACGCCACCGCCCGCGCGGGACGGGGCGGGGTCCGCGCTCAATGCGGGCGGCGGAGGCGGGCGCTGATTGGCCAAGTGCCGTCCCCTCCCGAACAGCCATTGGTGGGTCACTCTCCCGGGCCCGGCGCGCGGCGGGGCAGGACTTCCGGGGTGGGGCCAGCTGTTAAGCGGCGGGGCTGCGGGACCGACCCGAACTTTCCAGAAGAGTCGGGATCGGAGCAGCGCGGAGTGGGATCTGCGCCCGCCGCCCCGGGAGCTTCCTGCTGCTGCCGCCGCCGCCGCCATGGTGAAGGAGACCACCTACTACGATGTGCTGGGCGTGAAGCCCAACGCGTCCGCCGAGGAGCTGAAGAAGGCCTACCGCAAGCTCGCGCTCAAGTACCACCCGGACAAGAACCCCAATGAGGGCGAGAAGGTCGGCGGGACGGGCCGGGGCAAGGGGGCCGGGCGGGAGGGGGCCGGGCGGGAGTCCCGCCGTGGGTGCTGCAGGTGCCTGAGTGCCGGTGTCTGTCCTTTCTGCAGTTCAAGCAGATCTCGCAAGCTTACGAGGTGCTGTCGGACCCGAAGAAGAGGGAGCTGTATGACAAAGGAGGCGAACAAGCTATCAAGGAGGGCGGCTCCGGCGGCGGCTTCGGGTCACCCATGGACATATTCGATATGTTCTTCGGCACCGGAGGGAGGATGCAGAGGGAGAGGCGAGGTAACTTATCGGCGGGGGGTATCAGATTCTCTGAGGAGAATGCTGTAGATGTTGGAATTTAAAGGGAGTTAAAATGAAGTTACAGACTTAGTCTGAAAATTAGAGAAGATTGTTGTCCCTTATCGCCTGAAACCCCAAGGGTGCAGTTTGGTGCAGTGGTAGTTTGTCTCCTGGGCATTGTGCCCTGTTAATCGCTAACCAGGTGCCTTCGGCGTACCTTTAGCTGGGTGTAAGCCCAGCTGCTAGTAGACAAGAGTAGGAAATGGAAGGGTAAAGTAGATTAAAATGGTTTATTAACTAAGCTACTGTAAGTGTAGCATTTAAAAGCAACTATCTAAACAAGACGTCAAGATCCAGTTCATTCTGAAACTTTTCTGTGTTCCTGCACTGTGCGGTGGTATTAAGTTGAAGCTGCAGTAAAATGCTGCCCAGAAGTTGAGCTCCAGTTTAGTCACGCTGGGCGAAACTTTAAACTTGTTGAGAGCGGTCGCCTCTTAGTGCAGATCTGGTGAAAAAGGGAAGAAACACTTTGTATCGAAGTGTTTAGAGTATCAAAGTACTTGTAACAATCCAGAGCTCAGCATCCTTTAGAAAGCTAAGCCTACAGCAGCTGAAGTGCTAAGGAGTTCCTGAGGATAAAAATACAGTTGGTCATTTCTGGTTCCAGATGGTCACGTGGTGAAAGGAAGAAAGTGCTGAAGTGGAGATTCTCACTTGTTTGTAGATCTCTTTGGTGACTTTGTTAAAACCAGAGTCCTGCATTATAGAACTTAAACATTTGAGGTTCTGCATGTTCTGTTGCTGTTACTGTTTGTACTTTTCCAGAAGGTCTCTTCTGACTTTAACAGAGTCAAAGTCATAACAACTGTTATCTAGTATGATAGAAGCTGAGAAGGGGCTTTTGACTAATACGAGCAAAACAAGACAAAGCTCTATTGAAACAAGATGTTAAAGCCCAGAGACTTGGTTTGTCATGGCTTGGCAGAGAGATGTGCAGACCAAGCTTCTAAACTTGAGTAAATATCTGTTCTTTTACAGGTAAAAACGTGGTCCACCAGTTGTCAGTAAGTTTAGAAGACATGTACAATGGTGCAATGAGGAAACTTGCACTGCAGAAAAATGTTATCTGTGACAAGTGTGAAGGTAATGTTGAAACTGAACTTAAAAAAAGATGTTTCTAAAGCTCTTGGGGGTTTTTTTCTGGTAGCACATAACCACCTATCTCCAATTTTTGTTCTCAGGTCGTGGTGGTAAGAAAGGTGCAGTAGAATGCTGCCCTAATTGCAGGGGAGCAGGCATGCAGATCAGAATTCACCAGATTGGGCCAGGAATGGTGCAGCAGATCCAGTCTGTGTGTATGGAGTGTCAGGGGCATGGGGAGCGTATCAGCCCCAAGGACCGGTGTAAGAGCTGCAATGGCAGAAAAATTGTTCGAGAGAAGAAGATCCTGGAAGTTCACATTGACAAAGGTGAAGTGTCTTACTGAGGTGAAGTATTGTACTTGAATGTACTGATTGACTCTGCAGCACTAAAACAGAAGCTTTAGCAAATATGTGGTGTTAATTTGGTAAGTAACAGTGCTGAATACATAGTAAAATTGCTTATTGTTGCCTTACAAAAAGTAGACTTGTTTTCTAGGGAAGGTTGACTAGCTCTGTGTTCATTTCTAAAGCCTGGCACATAACTAAGAATGAATTCTGAAACCTGCATTATTGTAAGAAGTGAATTATTTTTCAGGTCCCTCTAAACCCAGTTTGTGATCAGGTAGCCTAATCAATTTTCACTGCCTGTAGCAAAACCCTGCAGACTCCGATCACTTCCGCTGTGTTTCAGTGCGAAGGGGAACCAGGTCTGCTATAGTGATAGGGTGCAGAGACAGTGCTGAGCCTCTCATGCTTAGAACTCTGTTGGCTGCACACCCCTGACAGTGCTGCCCAGCGCAGGTACTGCTTCCTTGCCTGGCAAAATGCAACTCTGTACACAAACCCTCAACCTGAACGTAATGGTATTGAGTGACAAATGCATCTCTGTTGAGGGGGCTGCCCAGAAGCTGGTGGGAGAAGTCTCTGGAGTAGTGCAGCTTGTAAGACAGAGCAAGCTGACAAGTGCATGACTTTTACAGACTCACTCGTGATTACGACCTGCAGCTGTTACATGTGTAAGCAGAGCTTATGCAATGCCTGAATTTGTAGGTGAAATCCTACAGTACTAGTAAATATGAGGACTAGAAGGGATATATTTCTGATATTTTGAACAGGGAAGTCTTATGAGAAGGATGTTTTTCTAGAAGGAAGGCAAAAGAGACTGATATAGCATAAGAAAGCTAGTATTTTTGTTTGATAGACTTCTTGTGTGGGTGAAACAAGTTTCTTACAGGAGGTTTTCAGTCCATGGGGAATGCTTCTTCGATTTGGCAGGCAGTGACATGATGCTTCATAAGGAGATGTGCCACGTATTTATGAAACTGAACAAGGTGACTGGTCAATTGCTCTTCAAATAGAGTTTGTACACAGTGTTTCTGATTTCTTTCTTGTATTTGTGTGCATAATGAAAATTGTTTCAATGGTATTTCCCTTCAGGACTTTATGTTGGTGGCTCTTTTGGCAGTACAGTTAAACTTGGTGGTCTTGAGACTGAATTCAGGTTAGCACCGCTAACATCTGTTGAACAAGTGAGTGGATTAAAAGAAAAAATAAAAACAAATGCTTCAAGGGAAGATCCTGATGTTCTTGCTTAAAGGTCCAGAGACATCTTGATACCAGCTCATGCCTATAAAAGTGTTTATTGTTGGTGCTTTTATCTTAAAAATAAGAAAAATGTTTATTTGTGTTGTGTGATAGGAATGAAGGATGGTCAGAAAATAACATTCCATGGTGAAGGGGACCAAGAGCCAGGTCTGGAGCCAGGGGATATTATTATTGTCTTGGATCAGAAAGACCACTCTGTATTTACAAGGTAAAGACTCTTGAATTCTCTTGTTATCTCTGGTGATGTTTTTCCACATGCTTCCTTGGTTACCACTCATCTTGTAGGTACTGGAGTGTCAGGAGGTAGGAGATGTCATGGAGTGTCATGACTGTCACTCAGCCATGAGTTTGCCTGGGTGGTCAGAGGAGGCTGAGGTGAATTCTGGTGCAACTAGTCTGGCCACTTGTGTTCCAATAGCATGAGGTAATCTCCTGTGAGCTTTGGCAGCAGAAGGGGATAGAAGGCAAACAAAAGCAGTTACAGTTAAGAGTTTACAAATCTTTCATTTTAAGAAGTCATTGAAATACTGAGATTTTTAGTAGTTTTGTATATTTGTGATTGTTTCCTTTCTTTCAGTTGCTTAGCTCAGAAAATTGCCATTTAATGTAGTCCACTGTTGTCCACATGGCCTCAAGGCGCAGAAAACTTGGAGTGTATGTATATGTGTTTGTGGATCTTACTTAGGACAAACTTACTCAGTATGGCGTGCACCCTTGTGATCAAACGCGGCTTCCCACACTGCATTTCCTGCCCGAGTGCTATGGACAGGATAATTGGTCCTGTCTGGTTTTTATTGTGAAAGCAAAAGTGACTCAAGCAGCACTGACCGCATGTCAACTATTTCATGTTCCCAGGCAACACTGCTGGGTGTTGCACGCCTCCCTCTTTCGTGTTACAGTTTGTGGAATTAGTCTGTCCAGTATATTTTGGTCTGGTTAAAAGCACCTTTGATGATCTCGCACAAGTGTGTTACATTTGTGTTCTCGCTGCTGCTGCTCAGAGCAGTTACAAAGGAAGTGTGGGTTTAGAGAAAGCACTTACCACTGACCTTGTGCTTGTAAATAGGAACGGTGAGCCAAACATTCTTGGGAAACCTGCAGCTGGTCTGCCTGACTATCATGTATGGCGCTGAGCTCTTGAAGCTGGTGCCAGAATTCTGTGCCAAGGAACACTGAGCTCACAGGTTAAGAATCACTTCTGTTTGCTTTGGATGAGCTTACTCAGCTGATTTTTCTTAACTTCCAGTGAAACCAGACATTGATTCAGATATGCCAAACTGTTCTCATGTTTTCCTGGGACCTGAAGTCACAATTCTGCTAGATTATTTTTGTCTATCCTTCTGCCCAATGCTTTCAATTCTAGTGTCCTTCAATAACCCTTGATATTACTGGTGTTGTGGGGTTATGCTGAGGTCATGCTCTCGCACAAGTGGGATGTCCTCCTCTCCTGTCAGAGTCTAAAATTAGCTTTTCGTTCAAGTCTCCTGCCAGAGACGTTTTAAAAACGGGGTGAGTGCTCTATATCCTTTGAATAAGATAAAGGATTTTGTAGCCTTTGAACATGTAGGCGATTACTAGCATTGCCATACTGAAGTCAGAACACAGCTAAAGTAATTAACACTATCTATTCCAGATACTTCTTGGTACTTGTATCAAAGGTACTTGTATCATTACCCAGAGTGGCCATCACCTGTTCAAATTTCCCTGGTGATAAATCTTCAGGGTATAACAGATCACCATAGTGCTAGCTACTGCAATTAAGAAGGCATTTATCTCTGCAAAGAAATGAATTAATTGTCCCAGTTTCAGTATTTATGAGGCTGAGAGATTTTTTTTTTTAATTGGGAAGGAGCAGTGAAGTGAAACATGATGAAAGTGGGCCTTACTGTATTTATTTCTTTTCAATAAACACTTGCAACATTTTAGATAGCTTGACATAATTGTAATGGCTCTCAGAGTAGGTTTCATTCTAGTAATTGAGGAGCTACATTAATATTTGGTATTCTTTGTTTAATTGCCTGGGTTTCTGTTACAGCTTATTGTAATTTCCAGATTTTAAATATTGAAGTTGGGTATGATCCTTGTACCGTTTCTCTCTCACTGTGACTGTTGTTGATTGGTTCTGCCTTAGACGAGATGAAGATCTACTTCTGTCTATGGATATTCAACTGGTTGAAGCACTATGTGGCTTTCAAAAGCCCATCACAACGCTGGATAACAGAACTATTATTATTACCTCCCAACCTGGTAAGAATTGGTTTGCTTTCTGTTGGAAGTTCTAGCATACAGTGAATATATAAGCTGGAAATCTAAAAGAACAGAAGCACCCCATCTTGATGTAGCAGGGATGTGTGCTGGTATCAAATTCTTTGCCCTAGTCTTTGCAGTACGAATCTTAAAATAAAAAAGGATTTTTGCATAGCAGTCAGCAGTAACTTTCTCTTTGCGTGACGTAGTAACAGACCTTACCTCATGGACATACTTGCATCCTGAGGATATCTCATGAGAATTGAAGGCCGTGGGTCTCTGAAAACCACTTTTTCAGCCCTGGAAGCGATGGAGCACTTAATAAATTTGTAAGTATGCTTCCTTTGGGAAGCATAACAAGGTTTACAGGAATGTAATGTAGACATCAATCTGCTTTCCTACTCATATGTTACCAGGCAGTAAGTTCCTGTTGGACTACTACATGTTGGTATTGCTGCCTAACCACAATATAGAAAGCTACATAAATATTGAAGGGAATTATAACTAAAGCTGCTTCTATTGCTTGCATGGATCCCTTCCTTTTTTGTTTGTTTTTGGTTTTTTTTTTTATTATTTTTTTTAGGCCACGTTGTTGAGCATGGGGCTATTAAGTGTGTGTTGAATGAAGGTATGCCAATTTATCGCAGACCATATGAAAAAGGACGTCTGATCATAGAATTCAGGGTAAGTGAATCAACTCACTTCCACAGCATTTCAGGACTGAGCATCCATCCAAAATTCAACCAATAAGCACTACCTCAGTCAAGAAGAGATACCAATAATCAGATATCCTGTTTTGTTATTTGTTCTTCGCAGTGGTGGGAATATGCAACCCATCAGAATTACAGTTCAGAACAAAGAGAAAACTTCCGGAACACTGTGTGCTCACAGTATGTTAGGTGCCAGAGGAGGTTCTTCAGCAACCTTGTGAATTTCCATTTAGTTGACATAATTCTTTAGTTTCTTTGTCCTTTAGGAAGGATGCATGAGTAATTTCAACTTCTACCCTGGATCAGAAGAGTAGGTTGGAAAATGCTGATTTTCTTCTCTGGGGAGAAGCTAATACTGGGAGCTATAGCAGTGGGCCCTGTCTGCTACAGCTTAGAATATATTTAACCATATCTCTAAAGTTGACAATTTTGTTCATATATATATTTAAATATGTAGTTGTATATGCTATAATAAATATGTAGTAGTATGTGCTGTTATATTACATATATACTTTGCTTTTGTGGTTGATTCCAGAGGGTAGCCTGAGGCAGAAGGTGTTGATTGAGTTGCCAGAGTTAGAAGCTAACTTCATGCAGGCATTAAAAAACAGCTTAGTGATGCTGATAATTTTTTTAAGCTCTGAATTTAAGTCATCTATGGCAAAAAACCTGACTTTTGCAGGTCTTTAACCTGTAGGTCTATTTGACCTAATGAAAAAAACAGTTCAGATAGACTTGAGTAACCTTAGCTCTTGATTTCAGGTGATCTTCCCAGAGAGTGGCTTCCTCTCCTCAGATAAGCTATCCTTACTCGAAAAACTGCTACCTGCAAGGCAGGAGATAGAAGAAACTGAGGAAATGGAACAGGTGGAATTAGTGGACTTCGATCCATCTCAAAAGCGAAAACACCACTATAATGGAGAAGTGTATGAAGATGATGAGCATCAGCCTAGAGGTGGTGTTCAGTGCCAGACATCATAAATGGGCCAGTGAATAACTTGTGATGCTTGTTTTGTATGCAGTAGTGGATGAGTGAAGGACTACAAGCAGTTTGCCCTCACCTGCTATTTGTTGTTCTATCCAGCCATAGTAATTTCTAAAAGCATAAAGAAATAAACTAAGTAATTAAACTGACTTTGCGATTTGTATAAAGCTCCAAGATGCAAGCTGAAATGAAGTTGACTGCACTTCACCCCTGCCTCTTGGTCCAGAAAACTCACTTACCTGCTTGTCTTTTATTCCAAACCCTGTAATTCCTGTATGTGTGCAATTGCCCAGGCTTAAACTAAGATTCTGTGGTGTGCTTTTTAGGAATTCTAGATCTTAAACTCTGTGAATAAAGTATGCACAAGTACTTATAATCTATGGTAAGATGTAGTAAAGTTTTGTACCAATTAGGATAATAATGTTTGGGCTTGTACTGGTGTTTGTTAAACAGGGCCTGGCTGTAATGCTGACACAGATGTGGTCAGTCTTCACAGGCCCATTAATGTAATGAGATCCCCAAGCTCTCCATGCTACTCCATGTGAGGTCACATAGTCCTTTCCTGTGCCAGCACTGGTTCTGACCCAAGAGCTAGATGTGGAGCTTGCTTTGTTTCATCAGTGACTTCCGTTTGGCTGCTGTCCTGCGCCGCGCTGCCTGTGGAGCCAGTGGTTGCTTGGAGCTGCCTTGGCTACTGCGCATTAGTAAAATCCTCTAGGCTTTGTCAGCATGCAGGTGGCTTGGAATGTCAGACTGCTGCTAGGTGAAGCTTGATTTCCACCCTGATTACTGAAATCAGACACCCTTGGTGTGTTGTGGAGAGTAGTACCTTAGTGTCCTCTTAGTGGGTATATGTGATCCTGCAGAGGAAACAAGGCTAGTGAATACAACCAACCACTGCATTTAGGATGTTCTGAAATGAATGTATTGTGTGCATTATTTCAAGCTGACTCTTAAATTTCTGTATGAATGTTCTAATTATTGTAGATGAAGTGTTTCCGATATAATTACAAAATTGTTCATTGCCTCTTTTCTTAGACCAGATGTTGGTTCAAAAACACCACCCCCTTCTTTTTAGACAGCTATTCACAGAAAAATCTTTAAAACCTTCTTTCAGAAAATATGCTGAGAGGACAGGTCCAGATTTAACCTCTAGTGTGATAGTTTAGTCTTGCTCAACCATCTGGCTTGAGACAGAGCTTACACTTTTCATGCTGTTTTGAAGCAAAAGTGTCACAAGGAGAACTCATCTAAGTAGCTGCCGCATGGCAGTGCATGTGTTGTAACTTGAATATCTGGAAGCTCTTAGAAAAAAACATCTCTAGCTTACCTAAGCATTACAAGTTTCATTGTATAAAGACAGCTGGTACACCATAGATTTTGTACCTCAAATGTGGTCCCTTTCAGGTACCTACAGAACTGTGATCTTTCCACCTGTATGTTTCACCTAGTTTTCTATTTTCTTTCTCAACAGAAATAAAATTCTGTAGGCCAAGTGTTTTTCCAAATTCTATTTGAGTGAGCTCATCAGTGAGCTCATCAAATGTGACCTGCAGGTGCCTGTGCTCTATCAGTAGGATGGTTTGAGTCAAAGGGAGAAACAGAAAGTAATCTTCCTCTGGCTAGGGCTCGCTCCTGCACAGCTGGCTTGACACTTAAAGAGCAGTAAAATAAGCTACTTTTTTTCAGCTCAATAAGTACCCTTGGGGTTTTTTTTTTCCTTAACCACTAGATCAAAACAGCAAGGACAAACAACACTCCATTCATAGCCTTGAGCTTGACAGTGGGACATGATTTTGCTTCAGATGACTGTGTATTATATTAAAAAAAAAATCCATAAAGTTACTTTCTCAGGAGCACTGGTTTTCCTTTCACCACACCCACCCATAGCTGCATTGGCATAGGTGAGGTTACATCCTTGACTTACTCTGGAGGCCATGACAATTCTGCTTCGTACTTGATGACCGCACAGCAGATGGGCCAGGTTCCTGGAGGAGGGTGGCTGACCAGGAGCTGCCTCTAGAAGCTTTAGCAGAGCAGTCCAAGGAAGGATGCTCTGCTAGTGGAGGAAGGGCAGCAGGAACCCCACCAGGTTAGTATTCTGTTTTGAAATCAGCTGGTTACTGATAGAAAATGTGTGCCCCAAACAAATACTGGCAGCAGAAGAATAATCTTTTGGCAAAAAGCACTGGATCGCAAGAGCTAGCAGGACTTTGTTGTCCTGTGATACCCTGGGTATCATACAGTTAGAGCAAACAGCTAGAGGTGTTCTGTGCCACCGAAAAATGAAGTAAGATTTTTTTCTGACTTGTTGCTTTATTTGGGATACAGTTTCTAGTTTGGGGAAATAAACAGAATGGACAGCTGTAGAAACTGAGGATACAGTAGCACAAAAGAGCTGTTTCTGTAACTACCAGTATAGTAACCTGACCTATTGCAATCTGAGTTTGCAATTACTTCCAGTGTTTCAACAGCACCTAATTCATATGATCAAACTTATATTTTAGTCTATTACAATTATTCTTTTCACTGTGGACCAGGAGCTCCTCTATTGCACAGATTGGCTGTGAAAGAGCCTACTCTCATTTTTGCTTTGCTTTCAGAGCCCTTAGGGTACAGGTCCTCTCTTTCCCATAGTTTTGAATACCTGCTAGCCAGCAAGAGTGGAAAAGGCTGCTTCAGCCCAAGGGTGCAAACTCAATCATCCCAAATCTGCTCTGAATTTGCAGTGTGATGCAAGGTGAAGCAAGCAAGCAACTTGCCCTATGATTTTTCATTAGCAGCTTCACCTGGGAAGACATGTTTGTGACTGATTCCTGCTCAGAGAATTAGGAAAGCACACTAAGAAAACAGGCTTGATTTAAACCACTCTTTTCGAAAACAACACATAAACAAATGCCAATCTTACTGTTTTGTTAGGGAGTAAAATAAGCACTGTTACAGTGCCCAGAGGATGGGACTTCCAGTACCCTGTTAACTGCTTCAGGAAAACATAGCAATAATAATTATTAATAATAATAAAAGTAGATCCACACCTCAGATAAGTGCTAATTGGTTTAGGTCTCTGCCATAATGGGGGGCATTCCTGAGCCAAAACCAGTGTGTCTACTGAGACAGCCCCTGAGAAGCCTGAAGCTTCCACACAGACAGAACTGGTGAGGCAGGTGTCAGTACATTTCCATGGATGCCCAGATGCTTCTGAAGGAAAGGCTGGTACCTGCACAAAGTGTGCACAGGTGGATGACCAGCTGCAACAGGTGGCTGAATGACAAGAGACAGTTGGCTGTGCTTTATATAGAGGGGCTGAAGCAGAGATAGGTAAGTGGGTTCAGAACCACACATCTGCAATGGGTACCACTGAGCCTGAGGCACCTTGCACCCTGGGGACCCACAAAAGCAGGGCTCTCCAATTCAATTTCCAATTCAATCTCCATCCTTCCAACTTGCAGACCAAAAATACAGATCTGATACTGTAAAGGCTTTAGATGTCCATGAGTAAGGCAAACAAAGGGAACCTCACCAGCAGTGCACCATAATCATACAGATTACTGTAAAAGGAAACATCACGTGGTTGTAGTGGGCACTGAGTTGTCTATTTGCCAGCCTAATAGACAGTCACAAGGGGTATCCTGCCCTCCAGGAGCTGGGATCCATGGTGTTGCCAAGAGGGTACCCTGACCTGTCTTAGATCACTACCCCCATCACTTTTTCATATGGGTACAAATAACGCCACAAGCCAAAAAGTAGGTGGGATCAAGGAAGACTATAAAGCCCTGTCGAGGCAGCTGAAAAATATCACAAGTCATCCCTGTGCCCAAATCGTCTCCTTATCTGTCCTCCCTGTTAGAGAAATCAGGACAGAGGAAGATGCATTGTGCAGATCAATGTCTGGGTTTGTGGCTGGTGCTGTCAAGAAAGTTTTGGCTTTTGTAACAGTGGGTTGTGTTTTTGTTATTTTTAGCCTGTTACAGGGGAATGGGATCCCCTGGCTAAAAAGGGCAGAGAGTCTTTGGCAGCAGGCTGGCAGTCTGGTGAGATGGGCTTTAAACTGAAGGACTGGAAGTCGGGGTGCAAATGGCAGCAATTGTGCCTTTGCTTCCTCCTGGGGAGCAGGTCATACCAACCACTGCAGAGTCAGGTGTTCCTTGGCTGCCCCTGAAGTTGAGGATCAAAACACAAAACATATCATAGGTGCTTATGGCTATGGTGAATCATCTCACATCCCTTCTAGGAAACCCCATTCTTTGATTATCCATGAAATGTCAGTTTACAAAAAGATGCATCATGGAGAAAGAACAAGAACTGTATATATATATATGCATTCACAGGGCCATGATCTCACTGCAATGCTGAGACATAGTGGGATAGCTCACATGACTGGAATATTGTCATGGATGGGTATGTCCTGTTCACAAACAACAGAGAAATGTCAGAGAAGCAAGGTGGTGGAGTTTCTCTTATGTGAGAGAGGAACTGGAATGTATCAAGCTCTACCCAGGGACAAATTAACAAGCTGAGAGATTGTGGGTGAGAATTGTCCAGTGTGCCCTGGCAGCCAGGAGGATCAATCCTGTCCTGGGGTGCACCAGGCACAGCATCGCCAGCTGGGCAAGGGAGAGGCTTGTCCTGCTCTGCACTGGGGTGGCCCCACCTCAAGTCCTGTGGGTGCCACACTGTAAGAAAGGCATTAGGCCAAAACAGAGCATCCAAATGAAGACAACTAAGATGGTGAAGGGCCTTGAGGGGAAGCCATATGAGGAGTGGGTGAGGTCACCTCAACATGGGGAAGAACTTCTTTAGAAGGTGGCACAGCACTGGGACTGGGCTCCTCCCCTCTGGAGATAAAAAAGCCACCTGCTCTGAGTGACCCTGCCTTAGGAGGGGGTTGTATTAGATCTCCAGCAGTTCCTTCCAACTCATAATTCTGTGATAATCAATCCAGGAGGCTCATGGAGTGCATCAATGAGAACTTCCTGACCCAACTGACAGCGGAAGCAACTAGGAGAGGTGCTTTGGAGCTTGTACTCAAAACCAAAGAGCTTGTTGGGACTGTCAAGGTCAAAGGCAGCCTTGGCTGCAGTGACCATGAGATGGTGAAGTTCAGGAGTCTGAGAGGAAGAACTAGGATGAAAAGCCAGTTCTCAGCTCTGGACTTCAGAAAAGCAGACCTGTCTCTTCAAAGATCTACTTAGAAGCACTCCAAAGAATAAGGCTTTGGAATGAAGAGCGCAAGAAAGTTAGTTAATATTCAAGGCTTACCTCCCCCAGGCTTGAGAGCAGTCCATCCCAGTGAACAGCAAGCCAGGTAAAAATGGCCAGGAGGTCTGCAGGGATGCACAAGGAACTCCTGGCTAAACTAGAACACAAAAAGGAATTATCTGGAGAGTATAATCAAGGCTGGGTATATTGAGAGGAACACAGATGTGATGTGTGGGCATCCAAAGATGAAGTTATGGAAGCTAAAGCTTAACTGGCTAACAAGGGTCTCTATAAATACAAAAGTGGGAAAGGGCAGGGAAAATGTGGGGCTGTTACAGAATTAGATGGGGCAACTGGTCACACATGACATGGAAAATGTTGCAGTGCTGAGTACCTTCTTTGCCTCAGTCTTATTTAGTGAGAACATAAGCTCTCAGAATTCCAGAGATCAAGGGGAAAGTCTGGAGCAAGGAGGATTTTCCCTTTGTGTAAGGATGACAAGGTCAGAGAAAACTGTACATAGAACCATGGGCCCTAACAGGACGCATCCTCATGTGCTCTGGGAGCTGACAGATGTCATTGCAAGGCCCCTCTTGACAATCTTTGATTGATCATGGTGACTGGGAAAACTGCCCAAGAACCGGTGGAAAGTAAATGTCACATCTGTCTTTGAGATGGGCAAGATAGGGGGATCCAATGAAATAGTGTCAACCTCACCTCAATCCCTTGGAAGGTAACGGTGCAGCTAAACAGAAACCGTTTGCAGGCACATCAAGAGCAGGAAAACCAACTGAAGTTGTCAGGAGGGATTCACCAAAGGAAAGTCATGCTTAACCAACGTGGTACATTTTACAGTGGAGCAACTGACATGATGCATGACAGGAGGGAAGTGGCTATTTTGTCCCTGGACTTCTGTAAGGCACTGTCTTCCATACAATCCATGGAGAGAACGTGTTGGGGTATGGGACAGGTGAAAAGTGAAGTGGATTGAAAACCAGCTGAACGCCAGGCCCAGAGTGGGTGTTGAATGCAACAAAGTCCACTGGGAGGGCAGTGGCCCAAGGTCACTACTGCCTCAGCAAGTTTGCAGATGGCGCTGAAGAGGGAGAAGTAGCTGATAAAACAGAGTTGGCGTCCAGAGGGATGAGCTGGCAAGAACATAATGAAATTCAAGGGGAAGTGCAAAGTGATGCACCTGGGGAAGAGCATCCCAACGCAACAGCACGTGCTGGGGGCACTTGGCTGGAAAACAGGCAAGAAGGAAGCTGAGGGTCCTGGTGGACACCAAGCTCAACTTGAGCCATCTTTTTGGAAAGAAGGCAAATGGTGTCCTGGTTGACAGCAGTGGAGGGAGGCAATCCTTCCCAGCTACTCAGCAAAAGTGAGGACACACCTGGAATATTAGGTCTGGTTTTGGGTCTTCCCATAAAAAAGGGGACAGAGTTGTACTGGAGAGAGACCAGTCAATGGTCACAAAGATGTTGAAGGAATGGGAGCATCTCCTCTATAAGGAAAGTACTATTAAAAATATTTTGTAAAGATCTTCCCCCTTAACAGAATTAATAACTGCTGATGGAACTTGTCAGATATCACTGACAGATACTTCTGTTTTTTCAGGCAGGAAAAATAACCACTTTTTAGTACTCAAAAACCCCCTCTGTTAGCGTATCTATGGAAGTAAAAAACAGCCTGAGGATTCAGACATCATAGTTCAACAGAACTGAACACCACACTTGCAGCAAAGATGCTGTGTGAGAATTCCAGCTAGGCTTTTTCTACATTTCCCCACACCACTAAAGACACAGACAAAACACTTAAAGTGGAACTAATTTATTAAGTTGAAGACAAGCTATTACTGCCTGAAAGATCATTGCAGTAGGAAGCATTCTACAAGAGATGAGGACAGAACACAATGTAGCAGATTCAAATCCACATGCATTTGATTCATCATTACAGGAAAAACCTCATTTTTCTGCAGCCTAGAAAAGACACAGTCAAACTTTAAAAAACTCTGGTGTACATTCAGAACAGTGTACATTAGTCAGAATCACTCAACAAAAAAAATCATGTGCTTCAAATTGAAGAGCCTGCAAGTATCTTTTTATCATCTTGTGGGACCCCTAAGCATAACCTCAGCTAGATCCACAGGCATAAGAAATTAAAAAAAAAAAAAAATCTTAAAAATACTTATTTAAAGCATTATCACACACTAGGAACTCAGCCTATGTAAACATGCAACTTTTGCATGTTTTAAAATATTGATCCCCTGGAGCCTGTTTCAGTTATAGCTGGTCTGAAAACATTTTGCACTTACAGGAAGAGGGCCCCGGTAATAACTCCTTTTAGTCTGGAAGTGAAGTAAAACAAAGTAACAAACAAAAAATACCAAAAATCCCCAAACAAAATCAACTGTATTTCACTGCCACATTAGGCAGGTTCACAGTCTATAGTAGGAAGTGCTGGCAGATGGGGAAGGATAGTTTCATTCTGAGGCAGCTGTGTGACACTACTTTCCAATATAATTGGAAAAATGATAGTGAAAATTGAATACAGCAAAGCCCAATGGCATAGAAATAACCCCATCTTCAAGCTGATGATACTGTATCCTCATCTGCATTCCAGGAAACTATTCCTGTTTCAGCAGTGGGGAAGAGACAGCTTTCCATTCCACATTTTACAAAAAAAAAAAAAAAAAAAAAAAATTACTGTATTCTAGGAAGTCAGCAACCACTCAGAAGCGTGTACAGCTGCTGGCTCAATGAACTTTTACAAACATTGTAGGAAGAGTACAAACTTCAGGAGGCAGAAAAAGCATTCTCACTGAAGCTGCTTCAACTACTCTAGTAAAAATAAAAGTATATGAAATTAGCTGATGCTATATTTATGCATCAATCCACTCTAGATAGGTAAAAATGTACTTCTCCGGTAACCTGAACTGAAAATTGAGCAAGCATCACACTCTGCATATTTAGACCTTGTTAAAGCACAAACACTAGTAACCTGCAACTAACAGGCATGCTTCAGAGCTTGCTGCAAAACCAATCTATGGCTTCCAGAGCTTGAGGAGGCCATCTTCACTGTAAGTGGCAATCAGGTTCTGGTGGGGGTGATGAGCAATGCCAATGACATCTTTTTCATGGACCTAGAGAGGAAGCAGAAAGATACATTAAGAGGGTCTTCCTTCAGCACATTCAAGACAAACATTCTCTTCAAAAAACAACTGAAGGAAAGCTGGACTAAGGGTTAAAGTGCTTTGTGCATAGAGCAAAAGCAGGGGCACACACACCAACATTCAATTCCAGTCACAACAATTTCTGTGACATGGCAGTTATTTTTGTTGGGCAAGTGAAGGTTCAGTGAAGGTTTGCATCCACTGAAATTGACAACATCAAAGTGTTCCCCACTAAATTTAGACATTCAAGCTGGTATTCCTCTTTAAACTCAATCTAAAGCAAATTTAAACTCAAAGCTTTAAATCTGATGGTTTTTTCAGATTCTCCACCAGCTAGAGCTCAGGTCAAAATATGGTCTCATTCAAGGAAGTCTGAACCAATTCAGTCTTTGCTTGATGGGTAAATACTTCCCTAATTTCTACAATTAAATGGTTCTAAAAACCCCAAACACATTCTATGGCTAAATTCCTGAAATTCATTTGCTACCAATCACGCTTCCTAGAGACGAAGGATTGCTTGGTCTGAGAATGTTCATTATGAAGTCCATTCACATCATCCCTGTGTTTAAAACTCCGGAAACGCTCAGAGCTGAAAACTTACAGTCAGAGTTCTCTCCAGCTTGCCCGTCACTGTGCTGAAGCAGTACAGCACAAAATCTTCACCAACACAGTAGATCCATTCACCACGAGGTGAAAGTGCACAGCAGACAAAGTCACCACCTTCTCTCTTACCAGAGCTAAAACTTCTGACAATCTGTAAAGACACACCCCAAAAAAACATTTAAACAGCAGTATTAAACAGCAGCATATCAATATCATGTTTAGGGCAAAAATATTTAAGAAGTACTAGGTCTGCTCAGAACACAGATCTCCCCCTAGCTTCAAGAGCTTTCTGTGTTCCATAAACTTGAGTTCAGAATAGTTTGTCATGCAAGCAAACCAGAGAAATCAGGTTTAACCCTGCTAGGTTATTAACTAGGTTTTCTACATTCTTGAAATGACAGAGTGACCTGAAAGGATACCAGTAAGACCACATACTTGTCCTTGCATATTCATGATGACGACTGTATTGGATCTGTTGCAGACAACAAAGTGTTCTGGGTTTTTAGGCAGCAGAATGACACTGTTCACAGTAATGTCTGTCCCCGCAGTGCTACCGAGAGACTTGAAGGTGTTGGAGCACTCTGTTGTCTTCACATTCCAAACCTAGCGTAAAAAATAAAACAAATTAGCTTTAAAAATTAAAGAGCTGATACACAATTATTTCAGATAAAGGAATCCCCCCATCATAGGACAAGAGGTGTCACAGTCAGTTCTGAGTCTAGAATAAAGCAGAACAGGCAGTAAGCACTGCACTTATGTCTCCATGTCATAAATGCAGCAGAGACACACTCTGCAAGAGACTGTGAGTAAAGAATTTCATCAGTTCTCACACAAATCTACAGCAAAGTCACAAGCACACTCATTACTGCAGATCACCCCAAGTCCTTCTCCAACGACTGCAACAATTGTAACAAAGGAGCGATATGATAGCAAGAGTCTGAAGGTGTTCTTTACAAAGAGTAAATGCCATCTTACCTTCACTGTGCCATCGGAGGATGCACTGATAATATAGTGGCCATCCTGGGTAAAAGTAGCTTCATTGACAAAGGAAGAATGACCACGGAATTCCTTTAGGGTTTTCCCAGATTTTAAACCATGAATCCTGTCAGACAACAGAGGTGGAAATGAGTAAGCAAATTCCACTCAGTAACCAAGTAGGTGCAGGATCAGAATTCTGCATTACACTAACAGCAATCAACACTTTCCAGATGCTAAGAATTGTAGGAAAAGGGGTTTGATGAGTATCCTCTTGCCTATTTGAGTATATATATTCTGAGTACATATATCCTGAGTATATATATTCTCACTTCTAACCTATCCCACAATGATCCTTAGAAAAAAAATAAGAGAAGGAAAAAGAAAATAAAGACAGGGGAAAGAGGAAGGGAGAAATGAGAAAGGAAGGTATATTCACGCTAAATAATTTTAACACCTTAACACCTAAAAAATTGTAACTATTGGGTTAACATCACTACCCAACATGTCTTCAGAATAAATGCAGTTACACCCTTCCAAAAAGTGTACAGCTGAAGTACTAAAAGCAAGGGATATAAAAAAAATCCCACCCCACCAAAAAACTCCGATCAAACAAAAACCAAACACACAAGCATAATCACACCAACCCAAAATATCCTTCCCTACACCCAAACAGGATTTTCCCCAAGAGAAGCAGCGGGATGTTGAACCCTGGAGATTTTGAAAACGCAGCTGGACAAGGCCCTGAGCAGGCTGTCCTAACTGAAGGGCTGGCTGTGCTTTGAGAAGCATAGTGGACTAGAGACCTCTACAGGCACCTTCTGGATTACACTATCTTATAATTAAACTGCTTAATTAGAAAATTCAGTTCTCTTTTCTCCCACACGATAGCTCACATATTCTCAGTTTATTTACCTGATTGTCTGATCGAAAGAAGCACTAAGAATTTGACTGCTGTCTTTAGAGAAACTGAGGCACGTAACACCTTTACTGTGAGCTCGTTCAAATCTTCTCAGGCACTGGCCACTCTGGATTTTCCACACCTGAAAAGGAAACAGCAAATCACTTGATTACTTTGTAATGGGAACACATGAGCTTAAACATCAGAGCCAATACATATGTTAAATACATGCTAAATTGCCTTTGAGTTTATACAGAATGGGAACATTTCTGTTATTGCAAACTGATCTTTTTGGTCACCACCTCTCCCAACATACAAAAAGATTTGTACCTTGATCTTTCCATCCTGTGCTCCAGTTGCTAGCATTTCTGTATCTCTACTGAAGCACATGCACAGCACAGCATCATCCATCATCATGAAGTTATCTTGTGCCTGATACTTCAGATCCTAAACAAAAGCAGAAGATCCATGGGTCAATGTAGTGAAACCACTGAAGTCTACTTTAAGGCATAGTGCAAAAGTATTAACAGTTTTAACTTTAGCTGTATTTCATAACTTATTGTAAATCAGACTTCAGAGCATTAAAGTACAGGGTACTACCACTGTCACCATTTTAACAGCAACAAGAAGAGTGCAGGAAGGTAAAGGAGCTATCACAGAGAGAAATCTATGACAAACCAGACAACTACACCCACATAACTATTCCAGGCTGATATTTGCAGCACCTAAACAGACAATCTTCTCAGGTTCACAGTCCCTACGAAATTAAAACCATCTTAAAGAATAGATCCAGGCACTCTGGCATGTCAAAGTCACTCTGTGTGAAATAAGGAGTAACTTACCTTCCTAATCTTTCCAGTAGTGAAGTTCCATACTTCGATGAAGCCATCAACTGAGCCAGTAACCAGATATTGTCCATCTGGAGAAAACCGAGCACACTCCACATGTGACTTCTGCCCGAACTGTTTAAAAAAAGAACATAAGCAAAGCTTAATAAGCAATTTAAAAGACTCAACTCATTCAAACAAAACTGCAGCATCACTCTGATGGCAAAAATACAGTATCTTCTAAAGGTATGTATACACAAATTTAACGCTGAAGTACAAAAAAATCTGTCAATACATAAACAGTTAAATTTTTAAAAAACTATAAACCAAAAAAAAAACCTCTCTTTTTGGTCTGGTAATGTCCAATGCTACAACAGACCCTGCAGGGTTACATCAGCAGATGAGTTTGTTTCTTTGTATTTTTGTTTTTGCAGTGAATTCTCTATTAGCAAACAACTTTTCAATACCTAATAGATATCACAGTCAGACTCCAGAACCTAATGAATTTCAAGTTGCTTCATTTGGAGTAATGTATCTCCAGCGTAACTTTCACAGAGAAAGTTTGTTTGGGTTTTTTTCAGTGTCCAATTTTTTGATTTCTAAATTTTAAAATACAAATGGCCATGACAAATAAGCACAAAAAAAAAAACTTCACTATCCCGAACAAAAATACAACATCAGCAATGACAAATAAAACAAGTTCTAATAAAGCATTTTTAGCAAGTTGTTACTGAACACCACAAACTGACTTCATAAGTTGAAGCTCGTGGCTTCTGAAAAACAGTTTGAAACACAAGAAACTAAAAATACACAGAAATAAAGAAGGGGACTATGCCAATTCCTGTAAAATGATCGATTCTGAACGGCGAAGCCAACGAGGCCGTTATCTTAATCACCGATACCATAAGCACCCAATCTTGTTAAAAGACCTAATCTCAAACTCCCAGGAAGAAACGACTTCTGATAAGGTAACATTAAAAATACATTAAGATAAGCAGAAAAAAGGGAGGAAAACACACAGGTGGGAGGGGAACGACTCACAACAAGGGAAAAATAAGCATTCATAAGTTTTCCTCTTATCTCCCGACATAAAACATGGGAAGGAAAGGGCAGCAGAAACACACAAAAGCAAACATTACCTTAATGTGCCTGCTCAGCTGCGTGGGGAACTTTTCCTCTTCTACGTCTTTCACAGCTGCTTTGCCTCTGAACAAGTCAATTGTCATCCCGGGAGGAAGCAGGCCCTGGTGCTGCTGCCATTTCAGCGCCTTTAGAGGAGATGAAAGCCACACAATTAGCTGCTAGTTAACACAGATCTACCTCATAGAAACATTGTGTCCGCGGAGTATTCTGAGAACCAGAAAGGGCTGAAAACACATCAGAAAACGTGTTACAGAATGTCATTCTCAAAGTGCACACTCTGCTGCATATTTATTCTACTGGGAAAAACCTACTGCTACAGTGATGACTTTTTCTACAACTGCTAAATCCTTGCTACATGGGAAAATTTTTTTAAACTACACCACGTTTAAACTTTACTTTCACACAGCTTCAGGCTCAACTACATCATAACTAGTTTCATGCAGCAGCAAGCCAAAGACACAGCTACTAAAACATCTCTCAAGACTCACCTGCCCCAACAGGGCCATGAGACGAGATGGAGGCACCACACTGACCTCTCCAGCCAAAGCCTGTGCAATAGCAGCTCTGCGCTTCTCTTTGCTACTGCCATCTGGGTACGCCTAGAGAAAAGTTATTTTCATCAGATTATTATTCTAAATAATATTTTTTTTTCCCAAAAAGACCTCTGTTCTTCTGAAATTAAAACCCCTTCCATATAAGTTTTCTGCTAGACCTCCAAAAGAGCTCTTCTCTTTAATACCCACCTTAAAAAGACATTATCATCAGGGTTGGAAAAGAGCTCAAAAATCAGTTCCTCTGCTAAGCTAGCTATTAACCTAACATGCTCTCACAAAAACTTTCAGACTGACGTAAGCAGTCAGAAAAAAACGCCTTGTTTTCACTGTTATTACATACCACTATTTCTGTTCACACAACTTGCATTTTCTCCTGCTGCCTACATCACGCTGAAAAGGCTGCAGATGTCATCCTGCGGCAGGACACGGGGCCAAATCCCCAAACTCCCAAAAGCAGCACAGGTCTGCTCCCTCGTGATAAAGCGTCATGCACTACTTCCCACACACTTCACAGAAGGTGTAAAACCATCAAACTGCCAAACTGCACATTCCCACTCCCCGAGCCAAGGAAAAAAAACCAAAGCCGTGAGCCATCAGCAGCCTGCAGCGAAGCAGAGGCTCACGCAGGAGACGTCTCTAAAGAAAGGACTACCGTACCTCACGAGGATCAAAGTAAGATCTGGCCAGAAGGTTTTCCAGGTGGATGTAGCGCTCTGGCTGAGTTTGTTTCAGCATGATCATGGGATCCGTCTGCCTCAGCAGAGACCTGGCAGCACCCAGCTCCCGGAGCTCGATCAGCTCCAGGACAACCTGCACCCAGAGACAAACGCCTGCATCAGCAAAGAGTCAGCGGAAAACACCGCCCAGAGGTTTCCACAGGGACCACAGGCGTCCGCAGGAACCCCGCGCTTGCTCACCTGCTCATAGAGATCAATGAGGGTCTTGTCGGGCAGCTTCAGAGACTGTATGGCCTGCAGCACCGTGTCCCAGTGCCCGCTGTTGATGTCCGCCACGAAGCTCTCGATGCTGTCCACGGTGTTGAGGGACACGGTGGTCTCCTCCTGAAGGGTGGCGAGCGCCCGGTGCAGGCTGTTTTCCTTCAGGTACTGCATGATGAGCCGGATCACGCTGCGGGCGAGACACAGCGCTCGCTCAGCCCCGGCACCGCACACACGGGCCGCACTCCCCGCTCGCGGCAAGGCGAGCACCGTCCGCAACCCGCGGCCCCCTCACGGCCCCGGAGCCGCCGAGATCGCCGGGTCTCGCCCCCCTTCCCCTGCGCCACTGCGGCCTGGGCCGGGCCGCCAAACCCCGCTCCCCCGCCCGCCGGGGCCGCATGGTCCTTCGCCACCGCCCCACGCCACCGCTACACGTACTCGGAGGACTCGATTTCGATGGACATCTTGAGGAGCTGCTGGTGCTGGAGCCGCCGCTAGCAGTAGTAGCACTAGTGCTGGTGTCGCCGCCGCTACCAGGCCTTCCGCCCGCGCTTCCGCCGCGACTCCGGACGCCACTTCCTCTTCCTGTCCCCCCGCTCCGGATAAATAACGCGTGCGCCCGCCCCCGCCCCGCCCCTGGCNGCCGAGAAGGCCAGTGATATCCTGGCCTGGCTCAGCCATAGCGTGACCGGCAGGCCCAGGGCTGATTGTGCCCCTGCGCTCGGCACTGGTGAGGCCGCAGCGCGAGTGCTGTGTCCAGTTCTGGGCGTCCCAAGGCAGGAAGGACACCGAGATGCTCAGTAGAGCTGCTAAAGGGTCTGGAGCACAAGCCCTAGGAGGAGCAGCTGAGGGAGCTGGGGTTGTTGAGCCTGGAGAAAAGGAGATTCAGGAGTGACTTCATCACTCTATACACTTATCTACTTATCACTTATCTTCTTATCTACTTATCTTATCACTTATCTGCTCCCTGAAAGGAGGGTGTAGCCCGGTGGAGATTGGCCTCTTCTCCCAGGCAGTGACAGAACAAGAGGACATGGTGCCTCAAGCTGCACCAGGAGATGTTCAGGTCAGACATCAGGAAGAATTTCTTTACAGGAAGGGTAATTAGGCATTGGAATAGGCTTC
Source organism: Hypocryptadius cinnamomeus (assembly GCA_013400635.1). NCBI lineage: Eukaryota > Metazoa > Chordata > Aves > Passeriformes > Zosteropidae > Hypocryptadius > Hypocryptadius cinnamomeus. Next base: position 144,888 of record VYZP01053202.1, read on the forward strand.
CCAGGGAGGTGGTAGAGTCAGTGTCCCTGGAGGTGTTTATTTTAAAACTGGACACGGCTCTTAGTGCTGTGGTCTGCTTGACAAGGTGGTGTTTGGTCACAGGTTGGACTCAATGGTCTCAGTGGTTTTTTCTCAACCGAATTGATTCTGTGATTCCACCCACTGTTATTCATTCACAGGGATCTCAGAAGATGCCCTGTGGTGACACAGGCATGGCGGCTCAGGAATTCTGGCAAAGACACACAGCAGTTCCTTGGCCACATGTTTCTTTGCACATGGCAGGTTTGCAGGTGCAAGTCCAGGGTGTTACTTACAGTTTGCAAGCCTTAAAAAGCCATTGTGATCTCTGCATCTCAAGAGTGTGGTCATGTATGCAAGAACGACAGTGCACAAAGCAATATGAGTAGGGAAATTAATAGCATGTCTTGGTTGCTCTAATTATGGACTAAGAAGTGGAAAAATTATGGTCTACTGGGCAGAGCCCTTCAGTGGTGCCTGGATGAGCATGAGAAGACAACTCTCTTGAAACACACTTAAGGTGGCTCTGGCAGTCCATCCGTCCTGCTTGGACTCTGACTGAGGTATCCCTGGTTAGTGCTACAAGATGAGTAAAACTCACTGTGACCCTCCTGGCTGCACATAAGCTTCTTTGTCAGGAAGAGAGGCCCTTTGTTCTCTGGGCAGCACCAAGATGATGTGGCTCATGGCTTTCTGGCATGCAGCACTTCCCACCTGCACCCAGTGATCCAGTGATACCACCCAGCCTGATACCAGAGCTAGACTGCCAGTACATGGGGATGTGGAATCCACAGTGTTGGCCCCTTCTTGGATGGACTTTTTCCTGCTGTTTTTTCAGGCGTGTGCATTTTGCTAGATGAGCCATGGAAAATACAGCGGTGTGTGAGAAACTTCCTCCCTTTGCCAAGGAAAGCTGTTCTTTGCTGTCTCTGTCCCCAGAGTACTTAAGAAAGTAATCCAATAGCATGAAGTTGAAAAAAACAGTGAGTGAAATACATGGCTAACATTCTGCATTCAGTTGTTTCCTCTCTGTGATCCCAACTAGCTTTTTAAACTGCTTTTACAGAGGTGCAGGGATTACTTCAGAGAAGTGTTGTTTAATTGTTCCAGGTTTGTTGGTTTTCAATTACAGGTATATTTGTGTTGTTTGAAGGTTGTTTTGAAAACAAGTCTGATCCAGATTCTAACAAAGAAAAACTATAAAATCTAAAGATGGCAGCTATTTTTGTGCTGGCAGCACATAGGAATCTGGCTCAATTCCTCAGTAAATTCAACTGGTGCTCTCTTGCTGCTCTCCCTCCAGTGTTAATGGCCTCTAGCAGGAAAAACCAACAGGCAGGCTACCTGGTCCTGAACTGTCCCAGTCCTCAAGATGGCATTTTTCTGAGAGGTGAATTCAGCACAGGAACGTGCTAACAGACTGGACTGCATGTTGATTTACCTAGCCCTTCTGGTCCTCCTTCCCTCAGAGAGGCAGAGGGAGGTGGACACTTCAGGTAAACTTGCTTGTGCTCTACATCTGAGAAATGAGTCCCAGTGCTCCAAGTGCTATGCAAGCACACAAGAATCAGACTTAGACTTTGAGGCTAGACACAGCTATGGCCAATCTCATCTGGTGCTGGCAGCAGTCCAGTGTCTGGAGACCTCCAGAGATCCTTCCAGCCAGCACTCACAGGATGCCAGCTCTGGCAGAGCATTACATAAGGGAAGGAAAGGTTTCCATTATATATTTTGGCTCCATTGGAAGTGGATGCAAAGGGATATAAACAGTCTTGATGCAGTTAGGCAGCACAGTTATCTGTAGTACACTGGAGCTGACCCCAGTCCTCGCTGGTCCCAGGCCCATTCTTTAAATGGAAGGTGAGCAAGCACCTTGGAATCAAAATTTTTAAGGCAATATGTTTACCTTTCTTTCTGGCAGAAAATTTAATAAAATATTTTTTTAATACCTCCTGATTCAAAAGTAGTCCGTTTCCTGCTTTCCCCTCCTTCATGCATCCTGCTCTTTTGCTTCTCTGGGAGAGCAGCTTGAGCACCAGGAGTGAGGTGTGCCTTTTGCCAACCAGGCCAGCGATCTGCACTGGTTGTGAAGCAGGATCCATGAAGCGGATGGGATGCAGAATCACAGCCCACCCACATCCCTGAGGACATCACATCCCCCACCAGTCAGATACCTGACTTCACGTACAGCTGTCTGCTGCCCCACAAGCTGCAAGGCTTGTTTCCTATGCTCCAGAGCTGTGCTGTGGCACAAGGAGGCCGCATATGCTTATGGTGACAATGATGTCCTTTCCCTGCTCTCTGAATTACTCTGGTGATCTACAGTGAAGTTTGGCTTTTCTCAGCTTTTAGGCCACTAGGCCAGAAATTACTCCTTCTGTCAAAGTGCATTTATTGTAGTCTCAAGATAAGATGCACCCCTCTGAAGCCAGCCTCTCGAGAAAGGCTGTGCAGGGGGAGCAGCTTATGTGGTTTCTGTTTCTCAGTTTTTGAGAATACTTTTTGTGGGTCCCTAAAGAAAACTCCACCCAAGACCAGTGTGTCTCACAGGGAGAGACCTGTGAACTGAGATTGATTTGTGGTTCCAGAGAGTTGTAAAACCTGTGTGCAAACCCAAGTTTTACTTGTCATTGCTGGTGAGGCAGACCACATGCCTCACCAGCCACGTGAGGAGACACAGATAAAAGGACATGGCTATCCCTTCTTCTGGGTACCCAGTAGGGAAGGATGTGGAGAAGCTGGAGGGGGACCAGCAAAACAGCTGCAAGGCAGGAAAGGGCGTGGAGCACGTGGTCTGCTGGCAGGAGCTTGGCTTGGCTTGCCTGGATGAGGTGAGGCAGGAGGGAGGTTTAATATCAGCCCATAATTGCTGGAAGGGTAATTCCAAATGGCTGAAGGCTCTTTGATAACCTCAGCTGATGCAAGGAGGGGCAGCAGCCACCTAGCTCTGGGGCTATTAGTCAGCTGCAGTCAGTCACCAGCAGCCCTGGGGCAAGCACTAGGGAGGTAGGGACCTTGGAGAGAGGGGGGTTTAGTCGTGGAGACATTCTCTGTCCTGAAGAGGGGATTTTTCTTATGGCCACAGAAAGCCTGGAGGGGGCTGGGAGAGCCTTGTCTCTGTGTGGCTTGAACTGAAACATTTCCCCCTCCCCCCAAGAGCTCTGGTGATGCTGGGGCCCTGCAAACTGTGGACCACACTCTGGCTTCATCTGACCCTCAGCAGCACAGCAGGGAAGATTGGTAATTTGGGCCAGTCTCTGAAAGATACCCAGTGAAATGTATCTTGGACTAATTAGGCCTTAGGGCTCAGGAATTCAGTTCCAGTTGCCTGGCCTCTGTTTTGACCCCTCTTTCCTTTGAAGTTCATAGAGGAGAGGGGAAAGGAAATGAGAGGAGAGGCCCTGCTTTTCCTGTAAAATGCTTCATTCCTTATAAAATCGTTTGGCAAAAATCTCTTTCAGCTGGACAAGCTGAATACTTTAATACTTGCCTGCAGTCATTTTCCACCCTTGTCTCAATTCCCCTGGCTGCTTCGTCATTGTTCTGCATCAGTAAAACGGTAGATGCACAGACACAAATGCTTCTGAAAGAGGTAGCAGAGAAGATCTGCAAAGGCATGTTAGAGGGCTCTGAGTTGCAGCATTGTGTTGTTTTCTGGGCCAACTCGAAGTGCACAGCACTATGCAGTACAGTGGTGCCTGCTCCAGCTCAGCTCTGGGTTTTGAGACCTTTCTTCCAGGACAGCCTGCTGGGACACAGCTTCCATCCTTTCCTAGGCTGTATAGAAACCACACTAAAATCCTCACTTCCATGTTAGCACGAGGAGGAAAGCAGGCCAGGGATGGTGAGGGAGAGGCACATAGTGTCTCTCATATGTCCTAGGCACTAGGGATGTTTCAGAGCAGGGGGGAACCCAAAGGTCTAAAGGAAGGCAGCTGTATTACACCAAATACAAAATTTCCAGGAGGTTTTGGTAGGAAGGCATCTCTGGCAGTCTGCAGTTCAACTCCCCAGTGCAAAGCTAGATCAGGTGGTGTTTGGCCATGTTGAGTTCTGCATATCTCCCAAGACAGAGACCTGGTCTCTGAGTTGTACCACCCTCAGTGGAGGAACTGTTTCATGCCCAGTTGGAATGTCCCATCCTGCAGCATGTTATCTGTTTCCCCATGTCCTGTCATTGTCTGCCTCTGGAAGAGTCTGTCTTTGCTTTTTCCATTACCACCATTCAGGAAGTGGGTGAGCCCTGTGAGAACTCCCCAGTTGTCTCATCTCCAGGCTGGAGAAGCCCAGCTCCCTCAGTGTCTCTTCATGAACCCTGTGCTGCAGCCTCATCACCACTCCAGTGGTCACTGCTGGATTCTTTCCAGTTTGTCAGTGTCTTCCTTGTAGGCCCAAGCGGAAGGCTGCAATAGTGAGATAAGTCTTCAGCAGCACAAAGTGGTGAGCAAGAATCACCTCTCCTGTGCAGAAATTGATAAGTCTGCTTCTTGCCCATTCCTCCACCTGCTGAGATCCCATCAGATGACAGGCCTTCCTCCTGAAACACAGCAATCAGTTATTAGTTATGGGCTTTTTCTTATCTCTCCTTGTGATAGGTTGAAATCTGCTTTCCACCAGATGCCTGTGCAGTGATTTGGCACAGGTCCTGACAACCGCCCAGAGTTTCCGTCTCTCTTAGCCAGGGGTCCAGAGAGAGCAGTAGGAACTACTGTTTCCCTGGAAAGTGGCCTTACTGCAAAAGACGACTGATGGAGAGTGTATTTAGAGCTGGAGTCATTCTTACTTCTCCTTTTGAGAGGTGAAAGGATGGCCCAAGTGTGGTCAGAGATTTCCTACAGCTACATTTAGTGCCCACCTGCAGTCCTTTGGCTGGGAGTTTTCATATCCTGTTTCATACCAAACCTGCCCCACAGCTGCAGGGAGGAGGACTGAATCCGGCCACAGCAGGGGCTGAGCTCTGGTGTGGGTAAACAGCTGGTGACAGATAGGGAGTCTCCAGCTTCACATTTGCCTATGTGGGGGTCTGCAGTAGCATGTAAAGGGGCCATGCTCAGACTGGCTTAATCTGAGTTTATCTGCCCAGCTGACTCCTGGCTTGGGCATCTTGGAGGCACTGCCACCTTCCTGAGGCTGCAAGGAGAAGCTAGCTGACCTGAGGCTGGTTAGGCACTGCTTTGTGCGGGTTGGTTTTCTGCTGTTTGCAGTGAGGGGCATGGGGAGGCCCAGCACAGCTCACAGATGGTAGGCAGTCACTGGGGTTGCCAGAGAGGACAGCTTTCAGGTAGTGTTTCCACATGCAGTTAACAGAAGATGTCTGCAGAAGCCATATATGCAGCTATGCACCAGTGCAGGGGCATTGGATGCATTAAAACAATAGAGCCACAGGCAGCCCAGCACAGTTTTCACAGAGGTGGCTGCTATGTTTCTAATCTGTGTAGTTTTGAAGTCCTAAACCAGCTTGTGGTGCAAGGACAGACAGGGATTGATTTGGGTGCATGCAGAGGCACAGGAGGCCCCATGAAAACAAAATGTGGCATGGTATACTTCGGCTGTATCATCTTTGGGGAGGAGACCATGTTACAGACTTGTGTTAGAAGCTGGATTTTCCAGCCCATTTGAGTGATTTTAATGGGTGAGTAATGTCAAAACTGCTTCAAGGTTAGAAGTGAAATTAAAAATTAGGCTGAAAAGCTGTTATTCACAGGCAAAGACTGATTCAAGACATTACTCCTTAATTTTTATGGACTGTATACAAGGGAGAACTGTGAGAAGACTAATTTTTGTGTAACTGTAGACTAATCATGAGTAACGACACTCCCTGGTGACGTTTGATAGGATTGAGTATATTTAACTTGCAGGCTGTGTTGCATTTCCAAGCTGTAATCTTGGGCAAGGCCCTTGGATGCTTATAAAATGAGGCAAGAGGCAAAAAAATGAGCAGTAAAAGTAAGGAAGGGACAGGAAATCGTGTTTGTGGCTTGGCAGGCAACAGCTGTTCTTCAGGGCTAGCCCCAGCCCCAGTCCTTGCCTTGACATCACCAGCACCAGCAAGACACTCAGTCTGCTCTCCAGGAGGAGTGATCTCACTGCTTTGTCACCAGTGTGAAATGCTTTTTGCCTGTGATGGGGCTCGGCTTTGAAGAAAACCAAACTGTCTGACAGCATGGTGAGGCCGAATCTGCACCCAGTTTGCAGACATGGAGGGCTGGGGTTTGATAGCACACATTGGCCACCACTCTGCCTGGTGCACCATGGCAAGAAAGCATCCAGATAGCTGGAATTCCTTGGTTTTGGAAGAGCTCTCCCTTCAGGCTGTTCCTCCCTGGTACTCCAAACAAAAGCAGTCTCAGTGCCTCAAAACGTACAAGCAGCTTGCCCTTCATTTGGCCATGTCTCCACCTCTGGGTGTTTCTTGCGGGGTTCAGTGCAGGAGACCAGCTGCTGTCCCCTAGTTGTGAGCAGTGTCCAGATGGAGAAGGGTACTTTCTCCCAGATTGAGGGAGTCCACAACAACCACTGCTCCTCTTACTGATTTGTGTAGGAGCCTGGTAAGTGAGGAAATTTAGCAAGTTGTTTTGTTTTTTTTTTTCCCCCAGATGGCAAGAGAGGGATGGGCTGACAGGAGGGACTGGCACCGGGACAGAGACACTCCAGCAGCCTGTACTGAGCTTGGCTGTGGAGGCAGCATGGGAGCTGGTGTCCTTCTTGTGTCTTTGTGTGTAGCCTGGCCATAACAAACCAGAGTGGACAAGGCACAATTGGTTGACTAGCATAACCCTTCAACTACAAGTGGTTTATTTGTTTTTTAATCAATACCTGTAAATATGCTGCAGGATGGATGGATGAGATCCTTGAGTATTCTGCCCCTGTCACTGGGAAACACACACACACCCCCACACACACAAACACACACACCTCTCACAAGGGGATGAAGTCAAAAGTTTGAGAGTCTTGGAAATATCTGCTGGCACTCTCCTCTTACTGTTTTCGCAGAACCCCAAGCCGAGTGGTGGAAGCCGAGCTCGTCCTGGAAAAGGGAGGAAAGACAGCTATTTGACTGCAGAAAAAAACCCCTAAAACCCAGTTGCCTGCTGAGTCCCTTCTAAGCCAAGGTGGGACCACAGAGCTGCCAGGGTGGGTCAGTTTGCACTCATCTCAGAACAAAGACAAACTTTGCAGGCATTTGCACCTAGGTAGGATTTTCTTTTATCTGTGCAACTTGAGAAGCTGTCGGCAATACCTAGTGATTTAATCTCAATTGTCTGCCACAGACCGCGTTTTACGCTTCATTGAGTAACTTCGTATAGCACATTCAGCACTGCTTTTATGATCAATTTGTCTCACCTCACTGGTGTCAGACCCCCACCAGTGCTCGTGGTGGTGGAGCCTCTGGAGTTCTCCTGTTCACAGGAGCCTCTGGAGTTTCTCCGTTCAAACCAGGGATGAGTAATCTGAAGCAGCTCGGCTCGGAGGTGACGGGGGCTGGAAATATCCCTGGGGTAGTAGAGGTGAACACCCGGGGCAGCCCTCGGTGCATCTCTGTGTGCACACAACTCCTCCTGCTCTCCCCTGCCCAGAATGGCCAGGGGCTGCAGCTGAGCCCAGGGTGACATGTAAGGTCGCATGAGACCCAGCAGCACAAAAACCAGCAGGGCCTTCTGAAGGTCTCCTGCTTTGGCATACGACAGGTTTCTTCCCAGAATGACGTCAGAATAGCTGTGGCTTTGTGCAGCCATGTCCACGAACCACTCTCCGGGGGTGGAGCCTTCTCCCTCCCTGGTGCACTGCACCTTTGCCTAGCCAAGCTGTGGCAGCTATAGTGGTGGATTCCTGTGCTTGCAACAATGGCAATAAGCACACCCACAACGCCTGCCTCTGTCTGAGGCACACCGTGCAATGGGTGTTGGGCATGAGTCTGATGTTTGCACTACAAGGAAAGGAGACCTACCGGAGACTTTTGAGTCTTCCCAGCTTGGCTGCGCAAGCCCCTTGAAGCTGTCCTTGCTCTGAGCATGGCTTTGGAGCTGGACACCTCCAGAGGTTCCCTTCCAACCTAAATTTTCACAGGATTCTGCTGTAAGGCAGGTGTACTTAGGTTTTATTATTTTCCTCTAAACAGGAACTTATTGAGAACAAATTAGTCATAGCTGGACTACTGTTGGGGTAAGAAGGTTGCGCAGAGCCTTTTTTTTTAATTGCCACCCCAGAACAGCTTTACCAAAATGGCAAGTTGCCACCCAGTATCAGTCCTTTGATCACCTGGGGCTTTTTGTGCTTGTTGGCCAAGCCACAGCACCACTCCAGCACACACAGGCCGTTGTTTTGGCAGAGGATCCAGTAAAGGTCCCAGATGGTTACTGGCATCTACAGGTATGAACCTCAATAAAACTTTGACTCCTATTTTGTACTCATTTTGTTCCTTGAGGTATTTTTATATTTATTACTTTTGGTGGAAGTATTTCTGTGCCAGGGAACATAAAACTCAGAAGTGCAACAGCACATGTCTGCAGAAAACAGAAATGTTATATGTCTCTCTCTCACCACACATAGATGTGCAGATATATATACTTACATATTATTTTTCTGTTTTTTACAGTGCTGGAAATAATCATTATGAGGGAGAGGCTGACATGGTGAAAGACAGAGTCTTGGTCCAGAGGGGTATCTCTAAATGGGAGGACTGGACCACCAGGAGTTTTACACAGCTCAGGAAGCAGAAGTGTCAGTGGCATTTGATACAAAGGAGTGAGGGAGGTATAGCCCTGAGGATTGGTTCAGACTGAGAAGTGACTGGTGGATAGGACTTGGAGGTAACTGTGAAAAGAGCTTGAACATGGGCCAAAGTAATTCTTATTGTGTATAATGCAAACTGCTTACTAAGCTGTACAAGGAGGACCACAGCCAGCCTAGTAAAGGGGTGTTGGAGACTCTTGTATAGCTGCAACTCCAGAAAGCTTTTCAAGATGATTCATTATGGTGAGGAGAAATAATTGGCTATGATGCTGGCCAAGTTCAAGATTCTTCCACAGCCCTCTGCAAAGCTGCTGAGGTTACAGGTAGTCAGACCAGTGGAAACCGAAGTGTTTAAGCAGGGAGACTGAAGCATGTAGGCATGCTAGCAGAAGACAGCAGGCAAAATGTCCTGCTGTATGTTAGGCAGTGGCATCAACAATACACAGCCTGCTGGCATGGCCTGAAGAACTCATTGGCTGGATGGGGCAGCTGTGTGAGCCATGCCAGCATGCAGGGTACCAGCCTGTACACTGTCTTTTTTGCTTCCTCCCAGTATGCTGATGAGGTAAAGGTTAGGGTGAGTCTTGCAACACAGCCTGTTCTCTTCTCAGTCAAAATGGCAGGTTTTTGGCACTGTCTACTGTCCCTCAGCTTATTCCATGTTTTGCTGCTGCTGGGTGGCATTGTCTCTAAGGCCTGGAGTCCTTGGCCACAACAGGTTTCCAGTGTTGCTCTTTCCAATACCACTGTGGTTCCTGCTGGGTGGGTTTCTTACTATCATGCCATCTCACATTGCATGAAGCAGGGGTTGCTGAAATGGCTGAAACAGTCTCCGCCCTAAGCTGTTGGTGCAGCAGCAGCCATGGTGTTAAACACTAGCAGAAGTTGCTTATTTCCCCTGAAGGGGGATCTTTATAGCTCTGCCCTTATTTTCTGTTGTAGTCCCAGAAATACTGTAACTCTGACGGCAGGGGTTAGAAATTTGATTTGTTAAGACATTACAATGGCATTATGTCTTGGGTTTTTTCAGAGTTTCCTGGATGTTACTGAAACAGGATAATCACTTACTCATGTGCAACCAACGACCACATGGAAGCTGCTCACAAAAGAAGCAGCAGTTTCTTTGCTAACAAAGGAACTCCTTACTGCTTTATTTTTCGAACAAAAAATTTCTAAACGTAGTAATTAAATTTATCCCTTTGTTTCAGTTTTTGTGTTTATTCTGAAAAGAGAGCCCAGTGAGGGAATGGAATACAGGGTTCCTTGGTATTGTAATAAGAGCCCTGGTCTGAATTTTTTTTCTGTTGGTAATTGTTCTTAGCTCAAAAATGCCAGAATAGTGAAGATTTTCTTCTTTGGCCTCTTTTGTCTAGTGTGTTCACATGACCATAGATGGAATACTTTGGAGAAGCTATAAGATTTCAGTTTAATCAGGTCCAGGCACAAATTTTGGACCAACAGCTAATACAGCAGAGCATCAGCAACATCTGTCTCCCCTCTGCACACAGATAGAAGGGGACTCAAGAGGTAACCAGGCATGACAGAAAGATTTGCTTACATAAGACCCTTACATCTTCCCTTTTCTCCTCTTCAGTCTTCCTCTTGTTCTCCCAAATGCAAATCGGTAGCACATTGTTAACACCAGCTCTGAAAAACACGTCTGTGTTTAAATTTGAAGACAGATGGGTGTTTGGTTTGGGGGATATTAGTAAACTAGGAATGCATAATCAGCAAGAGTAATTAATTACAGTCAACACATCCAACGGCTTGGGCATCCCTGGGTCGGGATTCCTAGGACTGAGAGACCTAAGAAGAAGTAGACGGGGAGGAGTCAGCTTCCCGAGGGCAATGAAGCTCTGGTGAGCTGGGGTAGAGTGGTTTGCCCTGGGGCATGGCTGGAACTCGGGAGATGTGGCAGGAAGAAATGCTCGTGCAGAGAAACATTGCGTGGTAGCTAAGCAGGTCTGGAGGACGGTGAGGAGGGGCTGGGTTGGGTCTCTGTCCCCACGTGGGTCTGGTGCATGAGCTGGACCTGTGATGGGGAACAGGGGTAGAGAGTGCTGCCCGGGGATGGCTCAGCTTGGGTCACACCAACGGGAGACACCCCAAACTGAAGGGCCAGACCGCTTTCCTCCTACCATCATTCTGGAAATGGAGCAGAAAAACGCGTGTGGGGCTTCACCCAGAGTCGTCTCTGCACATCTCCCGTGTTTTCAGGCAGGACGCAGCACCTCCAGAAGGCAGCGGGAAGCGGGAGAGTGGGAGCAGGGGCGGGATGCGTTCAGTCTTCCGTAAAGGCTGCACCTGAACTTAATTGTATTTGGGAAGTGCCCAGGTTACTTTTTCACAGCCTAAACCCTTTGAGTGGTGTTTATGTGTCCTTTTCTCTCTCCCTGCACGCTCACATTTGCAGATGATTCATCGGCCCCTTGCCAGAGGCAGTCAAGACTAAATCAATCAGGTGTTAATGATCCACCTGCAGGGTGGACTTTTGCAGCCGCTGTGAACTAATTCTCTTTCTTGGTCACATCCCCAAACGGTAAAACGTTATGTCATCCGATATCAGCTGTTGTGCCTCGTTTGTCTCTCTGGGGAAGGCACCAGGCTAAATCATGAGATCCTCTTTCCTGGTAGGTTTGCTGTGCCTGGTACCTTCAGCATCCACCAGAGAACATTCACTCTGCAGGACTGTTAAGCCTGCATCTTTGCAGTGTTAAAGTAGGATGAGCGATTTATGTTGAGAGATCACAGAATCATAGAATGGTTTGGGTTGGAAGCAAACTGAAAGGTTAGTCCTGCCGCCGCTACCCCCTCCCGGCCCCACCAAGGCAGGGACATCTTCATCTAGACCTCATTGCTCAGAGCTCCATACAATCTGACACTGAACACTTCCAGGGCATCCACAACCTCTCTGAGCAACCTGTTCCAATGCCTCACCACCACCACAGTAAATAAATTCTTTGTGATATCTAGTCTGAACCTGCCTTCTTCCAGTTTAAAGCCATTTCCCCTTGTCTTATCACTATGTGCTCTTGTAAAAAGTTTCTCTCCAGCTCTCTGGTAGCCCCTTTAAGTACTGGAAGGCTGCTACAAGTTTACCTCAGAGCCTTCTCCTCTTCTGGCAGAACACCTTGACTTGCTTGGTCTGTCCTCACAGCAGAGATGTTCCATCCCTCTGATCATCTTGGTGGCCTGCTCTGGAGTCAGTTCAACAGGGCCATGTCCTTCCTGTGCTGGGACCCCAGAGCTGGATGCAGGGTTCCAGGTGGGCTCCCAGCAGAGCAGAGCAGAGGGGCAGAATCCCCTCCCTCCCCTGCTGCCCACACTGCTTTGGATGCAGCCCAGGACACGTTTGGCTTTCTGGGCTGGGAGTGCCCATGGCTGCCTCATGTTGAGCCTCTTGTCAACCAGAGCCCCTTAGTCTTTTTCCTTGGTTTCAGTCATGGCAGAGGGAGGAAGGGTGCTAGGTATTGTGCAAATTACAGTTCTGAATTTAGGGAATGGCGATCTTCCATGGAACCTGTCCTCCAGAAACTTAGACAACCAGCCAGCTCATACTATCAGGCAGTCAGAAGGATAAACCAGAAGGGAGGACTGGAGTGCTCTCAATACATCCCCCCTGCTCAAAGCAGGCTAACCCCAATGTCAGGTCCAGTTGTTCTGAGCCTTATCAATTTATGTTTGTGGTATCTCCAAGACCAGAGACCCTACCAGCCCTTTGGTACTTGTCTGCATCCCTTCTGCAGGGAAGCAACTTTTTCTTGCGTCCAAACAGCAGTTTGTCTGTGCCCAAATGATGGTAAACACGTGGCTTTGCCACACACATCCTCTTCCTTGGGCACACAGGGACAGCAGTGGGAACTGAGGCCACAAGCACTGTCTGCCCATTGGGAAGGAGTTTTGGGGTGGGGAGGCATCTGTGGCTCAGACTGCATGGGGAAGTAGGAAGGAATCCCAGTACTGTAGTCTGTAGTGGGGCTGGAGCTGAGACAGATAAAGCACTTCCTGAAGTTGAGACCAGCTTCGTTTGCCCTCCTGCTGTGCCTCTCCACACAGGGCTGGTAGGAGAGATGGTGGCAAGGACTGGGCTTTCTCACTGTCTCCCACAGGCAGCAGTGCCACACTGAGTTTCTCCCTGCATTTTCAGCTGCTGCCAGTGGGTTGGGGCTGTGCCTTCCAGGCAGGGATTTGGCCCACAGCTGACTTTTATGCTGGGTTTTAAGGGATTCATTTGCGGAAGGAAGTATGATGGCATTTCAGGCATGATGACTATGGTTTCCATAGCAGCCTGAAGGCCTGAGTCAGCATCTCCCTGCTGCTGTGGCTGGAAAGATTTGTTCCAGGCATGGCACATGAAAACACAACACTGGAGCAGGCAAGGGTAGTGTGTATGAAGTTTGAGCTACCCTGAGGGCAGAAAATATACCAAAGAGAGGATAAAATCAGTTTTTCTCACAGCTAAATGTGAGGATCCCTTTTGAAGAATGGGGGTTGCCTATGCCCACCCGAAGGGTGAGTGCTCTCTTTAGCATGAAGCTCCTTTCAGCTTCTTCCAAGCATATCTGCTTGTGCTCTTGCCATGTGCTGGCTGGGGCTGTGCAAGTGTGCAAAATGCTGCATCCAGATATGCACTGGCTCAAACTTCTTGGATGGCAGGAGACCTGAAGCATGGTTCTCATGTTTCTCTCTTATCTCTCTTATCCCAAACACAGAGATAACTGTGTTTGTCTTTGCACCTGCAGTTTGTGAGCAGGAGTCACTAGTGTGAAGGACTTGCAAGAACCACTCTGAGCTCTTCTTAGCCCACTGCAACTGAGGCCATGCACTGAGCAGGCACCTGCAAATTGTCATTACCACCAGCAGTGCAAACTCTGCCTTCTGCATCCACAGGAGTCAGAGGGCATAAAACTCTCAGGCAGTTCACCACAAGCCCTGGCCTCTGATCATCTGCTTTTAATGAGAACGGTCAAGAGAGAGTCTATCTGGAAAGGCAACACTTCATCCATCATGCACCCATCCATGCTGGGCCCCTGGCCAGGGTATGCACCCCGTGAATATCCTCAGCACTCATTGTGCAGAGTTTGGGTGTAAGAAAAGATTCAGTGGCTCTGCTCAGGATGGCCAAAAGCAAGCCAATTAGAAATGGAGAGATAATTCCCCCTCCCTGGACTGGGAAAAGACATAGTTAGTAATTTGAGCACTGTCAACCTTTTCTGGCATTCAAGATAAGGTTCAATCTTACATGTGCAGCAAAATATATTTTCTTCTGATGGGGCATTCTTCTAATGAATGTGTGAACAGATTCAAATTACCAGCTCACTGTGTCCCCCTGTACAACAGACCAGTGACAAATGGCACTGTAAGGATGTGGGAAAACCCCCCAGTGTTTCTTTAAGTGCTCTATTTTGAGACCAGTAAGCACTGAGTAAACACTGGTGTGCTGGGAGCAAGCTGTGCTTGAAACATGAAACTCCTCTGAGAAAGGTCATTTGCTTCCTCTGGGTGCATCACAGGATTGCTAGCAGGAACCAGCTCTTATTAAGCACAATGTGGAAAAACCTGTCCCATGTCCATCCCTCAGGGCTCATGTCCATCTGCAGGCCCCTGCCGCCCTTTTTGGCTGTGTGTTCCCTGTCCCTCTCCGCTGTAAATAAGTTGGCACCTCCTCCTAACAGACCCTTGCCTGGTTGCACACCTCCTCGTGTCCTGAGGTGTGTCCGGATTTTGAACTCCTGTAACCTGCGAGCAGTCTCCTTGCCCCATCTGCCACCGAGAATGTCTGTCCAAAGCCGTAACAGAACCTGCCCTTGGGTCCAGAACAGCCCAAGCTCCTCTTCTCAATACAGCCACAGCTCCCAGGACTCATCAGCTGCCTCACGATGTGTTTGTAAATCTCTGTGTGCAGTGAAGTGAATTAGCATTAGTGAAGCTAATTTGTTTCTTAGAGGTTGCCAAAACAAATGTTGCAACTCAGGCTTTCTCTGCCATAGGATTTTGGTGTGCAGGATTGTGTTGGTTCTCTTCTATGCATTGACTCACAGGACTACCACTCCTATAATGGGGTTTTGACCTCCAAAACTACCCACATTTGCCTGGAGCTGTGGCACCTCTGTAGCCCAGCAGCCTTATTCTTTGTCCTGTGCTCCAGTGCAAGATGTCTCCGCTGCCTTTTTATATACAAGGACCTTGCAGAACCGGATGTATGAACAGAGACATACACAATCCTCAGGATGATGTTTTGCCAGGTACAGTAGGCCCAGGGTAAGACACACAGAGATGTTGCTCCATGCGCAATGTGGACCCACAGCACAATGCAGTGTTTGGGCAGGAGAGAGGGAGTGTGGGTATGGTCAAAGGTTTTCAGCTTCTGATCCAGCTCCATGCTACCTGGCTTTTTGGGTGCTCTGCAGGCTGTTTCCCATCTCTTTTTGCTTACCCATTTGGGTCAGTCTGCAGTTCAAAGGACTTACTGTCTTACTTTAAGGACCTTTCATGTGCATGAAGTGTCTTTTTCTGGCTGAAGCAGAAGTCCAGTGCCTGCTGGCAGTGTACAGCTTTGTAGCAGGCAGATTTTGGGGCTCCCAACAGCAGTGTCTCCGGGTGGTCTGGCCTGTAAACATCTGCACGGTCTTTGCTGGCATGAGGTGCGCACTCATTGCGTGTGCATAGCGGCAGACCTGGGTTTCCCTCCTTCAGCCTGTCCAGGGTCTCACAGGTGGGGATGAGTTCTGCGTGTGCTGCATCATGGCACTGTCCTGTGCATCAGCACATTCTGTGCCTTCTGCTCCCCAGAAACCTGTCAGATAAACCCCTGATCTGTGACACTGATCTGCTTTCTAACCATGCAAGCTATTGGTGACATCAGGCTGAGGTTAAGAACACATCTGCTCAGTTCAGTGCCAACAGCCCTTTTCCCTCCTGAGTCCTCTTTGGGTCAGGATGTTCTCTGTGTGCTTGGTTGGCAGCTGTCTCTTGAGGGGACCAACCAGCTGTCCAGGGTTGAAAAGCATACAACTATGCCACAGTCCCTTTCCCTCCCTTGATTTTTGACTTCCCAGAATGTGGTTTTCAGCCCAAAGACTACTCTTCCTGCCAGCATACTCAAACACAGGCCAGGAGCCCCACCTAACCTAGGCTGTTTTCTGAAACACCTATGCTCAGAGACTCACCTCTGTTTGCATGTCTCCTCTCACCCAGTACAGATATGAATGTTTTAGTGGGCAAAACATGAAATACCATATGGTGGCCACCAGAGAGAGCAAAACATACCAAAGGGCTTGGCAGCACTACTGCCAGATCCCTTCTGCTGAGCTGCAGTACTTTAGCCATAGGAGGTAGTTTTCCTTTGGTTTGCACAGTCCTGAAGCCAAGGCAGAGGTTGGGAGCTGGAGCAGCAGGTTCGGAAGGAATGAACTGCTTTGCTGTGCCACCACTGCTGTGCAGCAAGGTGCTGAAAGGAATGTAAGTGATGGGACAACAAAAACAAAAATGACATGCTCAGCAACTGCCAGGCTGAGGCATTCCTTCCCCCAGGAACTCCCTTGGGTCCACATGGGCAGGGCAGCCTGTCACACAGATCCAGGGCAAGTGCAACTTCTGACACCAGACTGCTCCTGCATCCTCAAAGATTTCCAGCCTGAAACTGTTGGGGAGAGGAATTTCCAAAACAAGTATTGGTATCCAAGGAATGCAGCAGGGGGAGGAAATAATCACAACAGAGATAAGGAGAAGTTGGTTGATTTGACAACTGTGCAAGTTCCTCTGTCTCCCGGCTTGTTTAGGATGAAACTTCAGCCCACCCCCCTGTGCCCCAGGTGACACAGTGCTGCCTTAACATCAGCTCTGCTGGTGGGGCTGGGCAGGCAGCTCTGAGGCAGTTGCAAGGGAAGATGAAATACAACTAGAGAGGTCAGGGAGGTAGAGGGGCGTCTGTTCCCACTCTGCTCTGCAACTCTGCCAACATGGCTCTTCTCCTTTGCAGCCATTCACTGGGCTTCCTCTGGCTTTTTGGTCATCAGACTCTTTTGGTAAGAGCATGTGCAGGTTTCAGGCACTTCTTTGGAAAGCCAACTAGCTATACTGCACTGTTGCAGGGATTTTGGGGGCTTATCTGCTTTTCTCCCTGCCCTGGGCTGTGTTGTTCTCAACTGCCAAGATTCCCTGTCTCACCACCAATCCCCTCAGGGTCCAGCTCTGTTTAACATCTATCTGGACATGTGGCACTCCTCTGGCAAACTGCTGAAGGGTTTGTATAAGTGTTCTGCTGGAAAACATCTGGGGTCCTGTTCTCTCCTCCCAGGGATAAAGAAAAAGCTGCATTGCCCTTGGCTTGGAGTTCAGGAAGAATTTGTTTGCTAAAGCCAGATGTCTGTGTCCACTTTTGCTGACTCCACACTGGGGCTTTTGCACCTGACATATGCAGAGGGGCTGTTCTCTCACTGACAGACAGCAAGGGATTTGTCAGAGCCGAGGTCAATATCCCACCATTCTCGGTGGCAGATGGGGCAAAGAGACTGTGCACATCTGTAGCATGGAAAATAAGTGATATGAAAAAATAGGCTCACTGGCTGGAAAACCTGCAGTGGTAAGGTGGACAGACAGTGCTTGGGTAGGTGGATGCAAGGCATTCACCTGGCTGTCCCCCAGACACCCAAGTGATGGGGCTCATACTGTGCACACAGAAACTAAGGAACTGCCCTGAGTATTGAGACAATACTAGGAATTAATAATTTCAGCCCTTAAAGGTGAAATTTTCCACCCAGAGGAATGGCTTCAGATCTGCAGTTCCATCTCAGCTCAGAAGCATGCTCAGTTTTGCTTGTCCACCCTGTGCCATTTGAGTGTACTTCTTACACTGATCATTTTAACTCACTGCTTTTCCAAACTTGCTCAGCACTTTTATCTCTTACAAAACACTTGTGAGGATCTAAAATATAAAATGCAGTTGGCATGGGGTCATTCTTCTTGACTCCTGGCAGTGTCCAGCTCTGCAGCCTGAGCCCTGGCTTATAGTCTTGTTGCAACACAGAGACACAGACGTTTCCTTTAGAGTTGTCAGTGCCTCCTCCCCAGACATAATACCCAGTGTGAGGGAGGAGCACAGCAGAGACTTTATTGACCTGAGGCTAGAGGGGACTATTATGGCCTTCTCCCTTTTGTTGCGCTGTACCTCTGAACAGGGCTCAGACACATTCTTTCCTTCTTGGATGTGCAGCACAAGATTAATTTTTGTAGCACTCCTTGCTCATTTCTGCAGTTCTTTGAATATGCATGTGTCCTTCTTCCTCTGGAAATACAGACAGCAACTGAGTACTTTTCCTACCAGGGCTGTACATAGAAGCAAAAGCTGCCTGTTTCTAATGCTGTTACCCACTTTCTTACAGCTGGGGGTTGCATTATCCTTATTAACTGCAGCACAAAGAGCTCATGGTGTTACCCACAGATACACTTCAATCTCTCTGCAACACTGCTTTACAAGGCAGATCTCACATCTGACCTTATTTGCCTCCAGTTATGTTTTTTGTAATTTATTAAAGTTTATTTCACTGAACTGTAATGATTTGGTTAGATCCAGAGTGTCCTGGAACAGAGACATCATTTGCCATGCCACCATGTTTCTGCCATCTGCAAACTTCTCGAAGGTTTTGTAACAGCTACTTTTTGAAAGGTTGCCAGACCATTTTTAAAATCTTGTTTCTTTTGTATAAGGCATGGGTCTTACCAAAGCATCATGTGATATTAAGTGAAAAAATGCTTTGAGGAAATCCGATTATATAACAGAAACACCATTCCCATTATTGGATTGAAGCAGTAATCCTGTACTGCTTGCTTTTTATTCTTTTCAGTTGTTTTTATTTTGTTTGGGTTTGGTTTTTGTTTTAAGGAAGAAAAAATAGAAGAAAACAAGTTTGTTTGACAGTACTGTGCCTCATGGGTGACTGTGGTAGCAATCTTCAGTGTCTTCATTGATCTTGACTGTGAAACCAACATTTGTATAAGGTGCCAACTGTGCCCTTACCCTAACGTCTTCTGTCTTCATGGAAATCCTATGCTGGTTGTTGTTATTCTGCAATGAAAACATTGACTAGATGGAGAGTACATGGGTGCAGGAGCACTGCAGGAACAAGTGGCAGGAGCAGCCACAGGGCAGGCAGTCATGGATGGCATCTGCATTAGCTGACTACAGGTTCCAGCTGCTTCCCAGACCACTCCAACCCCCAGGATGGTCTCAAATATTTGACAGCCTGAAGCAGGATATACTGAAGCCATTAGAAATTGTGTTTGGAAGATGAGATGTAAAGCATCCTG
The DNA here is from genome assembly GCA_013400635.1 of Hypocryptadius cinnamomeus. NCBI lineage: Eukaryota > Metazoa > Chordata > Aves > Passeriformes > Zosteropidae > Hypocryptadius > Hypocryptadius cinnamomeus. The sequence goes on from VYZP01053202.1 coordinate 163,947, forward strand.
ATAAAGAGACAAAGAACAGTGAGTATTTCTTAGTGGTTCCCTGAAGAGGAGCAGAGATGAAGAAAATGGAGAGACAAGAGACCATCAGCTCTTAACAGGTACCAAAACTCAAGACTCAAAAGCGGCACATTTCCTGAGGTAACAACACAGGAGCCATCATAAGACCTCAGTAGCGAGTGTCCCTTTAACTCTGCATCACCATTCAGTGTCCTTGGACAGACTGCTCGCATTTTGGTGCTTTCATCCTGGACAGACCACTCAGATGCTCTAAGCTTGAAAATCCTTGTGAGTAAGAGGCAACTGGCTTATTTTCAAAATAAGTACTCCCTCTTCCCATAGGGTCCAACAGTGAGCTTTGCTGTGTTGTTGCAAGATGAGCTTTTGCTCTGAGATTTCTGATTTGCTTTTTTGCCATCTGCTGCTGTCACCTGGGGCTCCACGAGGAAGGACATTGCTGCTGGTGATAACAGTCCCAGCCTTTACACTAAAACAGTGGATGCTCAGCATACCAAGACCCTGTTGTGGCCTGTTATACATGTTGCCAGCTCCTCATGAGTGCCTGGTGTGTGAACTGGCCTGTGGTGCCAGGTGTCTCTTGTTATTAATGTGTGAGGTAAGCACGATAGCAGCAGGGGCCTTGAGAGTTTTGGAACAGGCCAGAAGCAGAGGCTCCAGGACTATAAATAACTCACTGGCAGTGGGTTAGGTGTGCAGCCTCAAAAGCTGGGCAAAGCTTGTGTTAAGTGTTCCAAAGAAAAGCAGCAGCAGCTGAGCAATGAGAAACACATCTGAGCAACAGGGTCAGGCACCTGCTGCGGTCTGGGAAAGCAACACCTGCCAGTGCACACAGGAGAGGGGGTGGAGGACAAGGACTAAGAACTGTCTAGAAGCTCAGACACCTTGAAGCAAGTGCTAGGATGCCAAGTGTGGTGTGATTCTGGGGGTTTCTGTGCCACAGCTGTGGGGCTGTGGGCAGCTTTGCTCCACACATCTCTGCTCTCCTGGGGACCACGCAGCTGAGGTTGGAAGGGAGCTTTGGAGATCGTCTGGTCCAAGCCCCCTGCTCAAGCAAGGCCACACAGAGCCAATCACCCAGGACATGTCCAGATGGCATTTGAACATCTCTAAGGATGGATATTCTCATCATCTGCCTGGTTGCAGAACCCTTTTCAGCTGGCAATAGCGGGTGCATGGTGCCATGAGTGTGTCTGAGCATAGCTTTTTGTGCCCATCTAATGCTCCAGTTCTTGATGGGTTTAATACATATGTGTCAATGTGTCTAATCATGATTTTGGGCAGTATTATAATTAGCACCTGTGGGACAGAGCACTCCCTAGCAAAATGCTTCAAAGGTGGGCCAGTGGCAGTGGTTTAGGCATGCTGATTTTCAAAGCAGCTGATTTTGCAGAGAGCAGACTCTCAGGCAGAGAGCCACATCAGCCAGTCACAGCCTTGCTGCTCGCAGTAGCCAACACTGACTCTGATATTCAGCAGCCCTTTACATGTTATAGGCCCTCACCACTTCTACAATCAGATGTCATCTTGTCCACCAGAAATTCTCACTGCAGTGAGATCACAACTTGGAGGGCTGCTGAGTAGATCTGAGAAATCCCAGTTTCCATTCCTGTTTCTGTATTGTCTGGGCAATCCCTGTTACATCAACAAGGTGTGCTGAGACCTTGTTTCTCCAGGATTCTTGCTGAGAAGTACCACAATGTTCATGTAAGTTAGAGGTAACCAAAACACAGTCAATTGCAGACTCTGAAATTGTGTTTTCTAAGGGTATGATGGTGGTTTAGAATGATTACAGCAGGGAAAGATCTCCTGAGGGCTCTTGCTCCATCCCTTTACTCAAAGTTAATGTAAATCTGAATTCATACTTTATCATCACTCAGGGATTTGTCCAGTTGAAATCAAAGATGTAGTCTTCATCTGCTATTGCTTCAGACACATCCAACTTGTCCCCTTAGCTTTGTGCTCCCTTGTAGGACTCCTGCTTAGACCTATGTTTGCAAAAACCACCCAGGCCTGGTAAATATGTGAGGCAAATTTCTAGCAGCTTGGTGAGAAAGCAAGGTTTAGAGACACAGGCAGAAAGTCAGTGTTTTCCACCTGAAATGAGCAAGACTTGGCCATTTTGCAGAACACCAGATGTTATCTGCCTGAACTTATGCAAAGAGTTTGGCACTGTCTCACATGACATCTCTCAGAACTGGAGAGACATGGATGCCCCAGTCCTGGAAGTGCTCGGAGTCAGGCTGGATGGGGCTTTGAGCAATCTGCTCTCGGGGAAGGTGTCCCTGCCCATGGCAGGGAAGTTACAATTAGATGGTCTTTACAGGTCCCTTTCAACCCCAGCCATTCTGTGCTTCTGTGACATTCTGAGGCTGCCTCGGTGGACTTGTTTCACCAACACACCCCACCTCACCTGTGCCACTGATGTCCTTGCATAGCCTTTGCACTTCCTTGTGTCAAGCACATCCCCAGGCATTGATGACTGATGAGTGGATGCATTAAATTCATTAAGACCCCAGTGCCAGGGCTGACCATACCACTGCCTCCTCTGTAAGAACACATCAGCTCTGGTTGTACTACAGTCAGAAAGACAAAGACATGTGGACCACAAACAGAAGAATAATCTCTTTTCCCTTCAATACAGATTTTTTCCAGTCCTGTTCTCTTCTCTGGCACATCTCACTCTTCCTTGGGTGCATGTATCTCTGACAGTATTTCTGGAAATGGGGAGAATAGTTATGCTGCAGAGACATCTCCCACATTGCTGGAACACATGCTGCTCTGGAGTGCCGTGACCTCAGACCCCAGACCCCCTTCGGTGCTGCTCTTCCCTGTGAAAACTTGTCAGCCTTAGCCACTTCCCTTAGAGGGGTCACTAAATCCCATGAGAGAGAGATACAGTGGCTATGATTTTTTTCCCATTAAAAAAAAAAATTGTTTTTTTTCCGGTTGTATTTTTGGAAAGAAAGCTGAGGCATTTGCTAGGTGGAGTGTTGCTGTAGGGATGACTTTTCAAACTCTTTTTCACATAGGAATCTACCAATGTTTTGCATTTTTTGACTAAGTTGTTTCTCTCCCTCCTGAGAGAAAGTTAGAGGATGTAAAAAAAAAGTGGTCAGTGAGCTCTTAATGTGATTTTCTACGTGCCAACAGTAAGCAGCACCTCCACATGCTCCCAGACATGGACTTAACAGGTTTGCCAGCTCTGGATGAGTTGGAGACAACCTTGGAAAGTTTCACAGCACCTCCCTTTCTCTCCTGCAGCACGGCAGATGGTCACAGTGTAAAGACCATGCCAAGTTCTGATTAGTAAAATATAGTGTAAAGCAGGTTTGGAAAGCACAGGCAACCATGCAACTCCCTGCTCTTTCCTTGGAAGTGCTCTGCAGGCTTCTCCAGGCTTGTTGTCATTGTCCATGACCTTAGTGCAGCAGTGTTCCTTCACAAAGGGACTGCACTCCTGCTGCTCTGCTGGCTCTGGCTTGGAGCTCCTAAGGGGCTGGTTTATTGCTGTGTCAGTCACACAGCCCAAGAACCAGTGATCAACCCTTGAAACCTCCCAAGGAGTCACCTCGGTGTGCAGTCCCAGGACTGCATCACCCTCCTTGGGAAGGGTTTTTTCAGTGTTCATCCTTAATATCCCAAGCCTTCCCTTCTGCAGGAAAATTGGGAATTTCACTAGAAGTCCTGCTTGACTAAAAAGAGCGCTTCTTGTGGCAAAATAATAAATAAAACCCAAAAAAACAAAAACAAAAACAAAAACCAAACAAAAAAAACCACCAAAAAGCAACAGCAAAAACAACAACTAAGCAGCATGTAAGAATGGGAAATATGATAGCAAAAGAATGTAGTAAACATTGCTTGCTTGGGTACTTAGAGGTAGTATTGAGCATGGACAAGATCCACCTACAACTCAGACTAGAAAGGATCATAAAAGGTAGTAAAACAGGACCCTACAGGTATTCTAGAAGTTGGGGGAAATGCACATCCACTGACAGATGGAGGAAACACTGTGGTGGTGGACAATATGGAAAAAACCACAACGATCAATGGATTTTTGTAGCATCTTCAGAGGCAAAGCTGGCTCCCAGATCTCTGCATTCACCAGCTTGGTTTTGGAAGTAGGTGGGAAGACCAAATGTGAGGCTTAAGGACTGCTTAAAGAATAGAATAGGTGACACTAACACAGAAGAATTATCAGTTCATGCCAATGAAGCTGCTGTCAGCCATGGAGGAATATCATGGCAAATGGGAAAAAGCTGAATGAAAAACCTCATATGATGCCTACCTTTAGGGAGGGCAAGGATAAAGACATGTGAAACAGCAGTAGTACCTCCATCCTTGGAAAAACCATGGAGCAAGAATTGTTGGAAATAATTTTCATGCATGTGAGAGGCAGGAAGGTAATCAGGAAAAAGTCCACTTGTCCAGCCTTTGGATTTAACCCAAACCCCTTATTTTCCCCACTTAGCTCATCACTGCAAAGTCTAGTGCAGACTTGGGAAGTCAAGTCACCACTGACTCTACAGAGATTTTTGTGCAGTCATCTTCATTGCTCATAGTTATATTTAGAGCAGTGGATGGACAAGGCAAACAGCATCCAGGAGCGAGGTTGCTGCCTTGGGTTGACAGAAAATATAGGTGTCATATGAGTGCATTCTCCCTGAGTATGCAGATATCCTGCACCTTGGATGTAGTCAAATAAGAACAGATCCAGCAATCAGCAGTGCTGTGCTAAGACACAAAGCAAGAACAAAGGACAAACACGCCTATTTCAGACTCCTTCCAAGAGGGTGAAAATGTTTAGCAAACTCCAGCTTAGAACTTTCCTTCCTTTTAACAACAGCTTCTTTTTTGTTGTGGGTTTTTGGCTCTTTTTTCCCCCTGTGGGCTGGAGAACCGTAAAGTGTAGCAGGGTAAACATGTGGGATAAATGTAAGAAACCTTTGCGCCCTCATCCTGGCTCTTGGCAGGCAGGTGGAGCATGAGGTGGAGAAAGCTCTGCTAATGCAGAAAGCAAGCTCTGGAGAAAGCTCTCTGGGCAAATATGGTCTCACCGCAAGAGTCATGGGATCCTTTACCAGCCACAAGCTGATCTGGCCCAGACAAGCCTTGGTAACTAGTGGGGAGAAGGGTAAAATCCTGGTGACACTTCTCAGCTGCTGCTTTCTGCAAGGGACAAAAGTTCCACACATGGTTTCTTCCAGCCACTGAGCCTCACTCACTCAGGGTGTAGAGAGGAGGAATAGCTCAATACTCTGAGGGCAGAAATATTCTGCCCACAGAATACTCCTCCCATCTGCAGGAGGAAGTGGAAGGTTGCCCTTAGACTATTTTTCTTCCTGTAGATGCCAAACTTGGAAGCATGAAAAGGTAACACCCATGATTCCTTGCAACATTTCAGGGTTTGAGTCAACAGAAGATGCAACAGGAGCCACCAAGCCTGCTGCAGCACCCCAGTTTGCCGGAAAGTTCCTTGTGGTGATGGTCCTGCATTGTCCCCAAAGCCCTAGGAGGCAGTTGTGAAGGGACAAAGGAGGCAGAGGCCACTGCTCTCTTCCAGATCCCTGAGTCAATATGGTCTTCAGAGAATGCCTGCCAACAACTGCAGGAGCTTGGGGATGTCCTGCCCACTGTGCCAGCCTGGGCCCAGAGGCTGGTACTTGGTCTCAGCTGGAAACAAGCCCACCTTTCCCTGGAGAGCACTGGGGAGCTCATGCCTAGCCTTAGCCACAGCCTGGCCAGAAAGATCTCTTCCACAGAAACTGTTTTTGTGAGAAATTGCCAAGAAACACAAGCAAATGTTTACTTCAGTTTCCCAGGAATTACTCCTCCATCTCCACACTCTAGCCAAACCCACAAGCACTCAGGGAGCAAGCAGTGGCCTGTTCGCCCAAGCAGTCACAGCCTGAGTGAGGGTTTGCATCCTCTGCCTGGTTTCAGGATGGATTGCATGCTGTCTCCCTACCCAGACATAGGAACCACCTTACAGTTTTCTGGTGTCATCTGGGGACTCTTAGATCTGTGTCTCTTAACGGGCAAAAATTTTGCAGCACAAGAGAAATTAATTCAGGGAGTAGCCAGAGGAAGGAAAAGCTGGAGAAAGTTAATGCAAGGACATTAAGGCACAACCTAGTCCACCCCATGAGCCAGAAACCCACCAAGACAGAGGGGTAATCCAGAGCAATGCTGCCAAATGTTGTAACTGAAAATATTTTTATTTGACATCAATAGTAAAGAAGACACATTGGATTACACATCCCTTGATATATAAATGATAAGAATGCAAAAGCAAAACCATCTACAGGAAACCCAAAGGCAGTCCAGTATACAAGTAGCGTCCTGGGGGAAAGCAGCATATCAGGACCCTCCCTCATGCTAACAAGCAGTCAGTCATCCCAAAGAATCCAAGCATTAGCGTTTCCTTTGAAGCTGTTTTTCTGGGTTTCAACCCTTAGTTACAATCAGTATCACTTTGAGTGTTTTCACCAGTAGGGGAGAGGAAAAAACACCACCCACCATAGGACACAGTCGGAGTTGGTTTCGGTGCAACATGAGTGTTTGTAGATGCGGCCCCTGAAAATCCCCGGGAGAGAAATTTCATGGTCAGGTCGAGTCAAGAGCATTTAATGAGTTTGACTGATACAGTTTACACAGAGACAATGAGATCTAGAAATCACAGGTCAGCACCAAAGGGCAACATGAGCTACAAAAGGTGGCTTCAGTCCTTTACATGGCTTGTGGCTTCAGCAGTGGAAGAGAAACTACGCAGCAGCTTCTTGCACTGCTAGAATCTCTCTGCTGAAAAGGGTTTTCGAGTTTCCTGATTTTCCAGTTTCCATTTCTTCTCTCTTTCAAGGCACATGTTGTAGAAACCTTTGATCACAACAGCCAGAAACAAGCTCATCCCACCTCCATGACATTGAATAATTTCAGCATACAGCCAAACAATGCGTTGTTGCACTAACTTTTTTCTAACCATCAAAGAATCTCACTGCAAGGAATGCTGCCAGCATCTTCCCCCATCCACCTGATAGCAGACATTATAGCTGAAGGGTCCCAACTCTTTGACTTACAAAAGGCTCAGCACAAAATTCAGGTGCTCTCTACAAAGACATGGCATTTTCAAGTGCAGCCTTGATAAATTTTTGGTTATCTGCTGCTACATGTGGAGGTGGAGCCCTCCTTTCTAAGGCAGCTTTGAAAAAAAATTTAAAAACAGTCCTCTGTCTCCACTACTGCTACAGACTACACCCATGCCAATGTTTTACAGGGAGACATTTGACCTGATTTCTGTAACACACACTTTCTTGTAGTCCCTTGCATCTTTAAGACCTGGAGCCTGATCTGCCATAAGGACTATTGTATTGTTTGGGTTTTTTTTTTAATATTCAATGATAAGCACAAGGGATAAGCTCTTAACCACAAGTCTCCTTCCTTGCATTTTGATCCTGCTCCATGCAAGGCCATCTTTCCACAACTCCCACGACTGGAGCAGCAAGCCTAGTCAGAAAGAGCTTTGAACCAAAGGAGATGAAGACTTTTCCGAAGTGAGACAGAAAAGATATTTAGTAATTAAAGTCCTTGTGCATCCTGTGAGCCCCTGCTGGCCTAAGAAGAAATGCACTGTTCCCTGGTCCCTGCAGGATCCCACCCCTGCAGTGCAAGGGTTCAGCAAAACCTTCAGGTGTCAAAAAATGTAACAAAAAAACAAACTAAACCAAACAAAGAGAAAAAAAAAAAAAAAAAAAAGGCAGTGCTGAAGTTGATCCCCAATACAACAAGAAGTGTCCCTGATTTTAACAACCTTCAGCACAGGCCAAGGAAGTGCAAATTGCTGTGGTCAGAGCTGGTGGCAAAGTACTCACCAGAAGGAATTCAGTTCTGAGTTCCGGCTAAGAGCTTTAAATCACTTAAACCAGCTCCCTGGATGTCAGGGCTTGAGGCTTTCATACACGGTCAAGGGGAGGAAAAGCAGGGTCTGTACAGGTGGTGCCCTGGTGCACTGACAGAAAATAGTACTGCAGAATGTGCATGCCCCTCAAGCCTGAGACAATCAGAAGGGAGGTTCCAGATACAGGACACACATTGCAAACAGGCTTTAGGCAAAGAAAAATCATTTGGATGTCAGCCCTGCTGTGAATATCTCAGCACCGCAGGAGATTTAATAGACAAATACACAGAGCAAACAAAATACATGGCTTATATATAATGACGCACATAAAAACCCTACTAGTCTAAAGATAAAGGAGGCTTTGAATCACATCCTATTACACTGCACCCTACTTTAATCTGGTATTAAATATACTGCTTATGATACACAAATTACTTTTAAAAGTTATTAAAATGTTACAACAACAACAGAAGTAATAAAAGATTTCAAGTTTTATGCACAACCTTGCAAGAGAAAATTTTGGTTTTAGGAAGCTTCAGACAATGCTTAAATAGAGTGGTAACTTCCTACCACTGCTAACAAGTGTTAGCAAATGTTAAGGCCATAATTTATTTGTGCAATTAATTCAATCTTTGTTTCATGGAAAAAAAACTCCAAAAGACAAATCAACACCACAAACCATTCTCTGAACTCCTCCACCCCCAAAACAAATTCCAGGTGGTGTTGTGCTGAAGCAAATAATCTCTATCATATCCAGAAGTAAGGTTATCTGAGACCAGTGGTTTTTAGAGATGTCATCTGTATAGCTTCCCACCCTATGCAGGGAGCTTACCCACAAATTCTGGCAAACTGTCTCAACTCACTCAAAGCCTCCTTTGAGACTAAAAGAAATAATGACATTCATTGAATCCAGACTTGATTGTTCAACACCTGCTCTGCACATAGAGGAGATGTTTGTTTTGGTCACTCTGAGAAAAAAGTTGTATTTTGCTGTCTCCATTAAAAAAAATCTAATGCAAAGCGTAAACTTGGACAATTTTAGCAGCATTTTAAAGTCCTTCATAAAGTAAAACCAGGAATGAATGAAAAAGAATGCCTGCACACACCTCAATCAAAATACCAAATATCATGGGCAGTTACTGTTGATATATCACAGTCATAATCAGAAAAATTTGAGTCCAGCAATTAATTCAACATGGGGAGTACTGCAGCAAATAGATCAGATTCAACATTTTCTGGCAAAGTAACTATTTACAACTCGTATGTACAGCTTCTGGACTTAAAAAACAACAGAGAGCTAGAAAGTTATATAAAGTCAAGTTTGAAATTTTAAAAAAAAAATTTAAAAAGCACTTGTCCAACGAATTTGGAGACACTTTGGCATGCCAAAAGAGGCCTTTTTTTTTGGTTCACTGCAACTCTTACAAAACCAGCACACATAATGCATCAGTGAGGCCAGATATCCTGGGCAATATAGGCAAGTCTCTGTTGTGTCACTGATGTTAGCTATTGGGGGAGCCAATATCCACTGTGATCTTTGTGTACAGAGGGTACTTGTCAGTTCTCAACACCTTGTAGGATAGTGTATTTAAGCCATCGGAATTCATTGTCTCCCGTGTGTGAGCAATTCGGTCAAACCTGCAGGAGGGGAAGAAAAAAAAGTGGGGGAGAGGGTGGAGACAGCAAAGAAAGAAAGGAAAAATGTTTAAACAATCTGATCTTTGCATGCCTCTCAGGCAGCATTGCAGGTGTTTCAAGAAAAACCTGAGTATCAGTGCCATGAACTCTCAGATTTGGCCAGCATGAGCAATGGGCCAATGCATCCCTACGGGGTCAAATTTTAGCTAGGAACAAGCAGCCAAGCTTTTAAATCACACAGGTCCTTTTCCAACTCTGCACTACAGCAGAGGTTTATACCCCAAAGACAAGCTGGAAACAATTGCTCAGAATCTAATTTTCTGCATTTAAGAAATAAAAAAAAGAGGAGAGGCCTTTGTGCCACAGTGCAATGTTGGGGAAAAGGTCTGTAAACAGATAATAAACTGGCGAGGGGAAGGTGGCAGCTTACAGAGCAGGAGCAGAGAGCTCAGTCAGCGAGGAGATGGCTGCAGCCTTTCCACGTTGCACCTTTGTGCCAGGCAAAAAGAAAGCCAAGCAGTCAGAGCAGCAAGGGCAGGAGGCATCCCTAAACCGGCTGTGGGAAAGGGTGAGACACACCTCTCGGGGTTGGGTTCGTTCTTCCTGTCCCGGGAATGCCGGATCATTCTGCACTTCCCAATGACCGCATCCGGACGGGATATCCCCATGCCTTTAAACACCAGCCTGTAGAAAGCATGTACATTAAACACCCAACGGATGTGGAATGCTCTGCTGCACCTTCCACAAACAACCACTGGTTTTACCTACTATTTATTTTTTTTTGAGGGGGGATGTTACTAATGCACTTCCAAGCTTGCTGACACAAGGAGGGAAAGACAATCCTTTTCCACACAGACACTGTCTATGGTGTGGAGTAGAGACCTCCCCCTGTCAACACCAAGGTAGCTCACCACACCCTCACATACACCTCCATCTCCTCCAAACAACATCCAACACCCACATTAACCCTGGTCCAAGCTGTAGACACGAATTTGAGTGGGAGTCATCTAGTTTTTAACCCATCTGGATAGGAGCCAGAGGACCACTTATTTCTTGTGATATGAAAGCTGCAGTGTTGGGGAAAACCTAAGTGAATGGTGGTGAAGCAGCATAAAGGAGACACATGGTCAGAGTCACAGTGGTCCCAGCTGGGACCTACTGGGTGAGGGGCAGCCCATTTTTGTTTGCATGCAATCTACAAAGCACCTGCAGAGTTTTTTCATGGATATCAGTGATGAAAAAGACTTGATTTCTTGTTTGCCTCTCCCTTTTCACTTCTTTGTATCATCTTCCTCAGAACTTGAGTGCCCCAAAAAGAAAGGACTGCCACCTTGCTCTGAATCCCCTACCGGAAAGCTGTCCCTTTCTTAATTTTTTAACAGAAGTGCAAAACCTCAGGAAGGTACAAATTTTTTTCAAGACCTTTAAAGGTCTTCTAGGACCTGAAGCCTAGAAGAGCTCAGAAACCTCCGGGAAAAGATCACAGAGTGGTTTTGATACTGAGAAACATGAAGAAGGCCTCCAAATACAAGCCCCTCGTGATGGTTTCTCTCAGTAAATGCTGTGGATATGTGAAGCTGTAAGGTAGCATGTTCATCCTTTGCCCTGGTCTTCCCAGTCTGCCCTGTGAGAACACCTTCGTCCTCTCCTGCACTTCTGAGCCTTGCTCAGCTTCCTTCCAGTCAAGCTCACATGGCTCACAGCATTGTACAGACAGCCTGACAAATGGAACTCTCCCGGGAACAAAGGATCTGCTACAAGGCTGCAGACCCAAACAAATCTTGCATTGCATTGGGCAAGGTGGGTCAAGGTCTCATCCACCTTCAGCTGCATGTCCTGAATTCCCTTCTTTGAGGCAGTGCTGGGAGACCCAGAAGGGCACTGTTCCAGCCAGTGCACTGGTGTGGGTGCTGGTGAGGCTATAGTGAGAATGAAAAATGGCAGGGGGAGGGGTGAGGGGTGTGACGTTTCCAACTACAGCCCCTCCCCACTGCCCCCTGGGAGCTGAGAAATGGGGTGCCAGCACCCAGCAGGAACATGCTCTCACTGAGCCAGCAGGTTGCCCACACATCACCTTCACCTCCTGCCTGGAGACACCCCACGTCCCCCCACACCCAGGTGAGAGCAGCCGGTCTGTGTTCATCCCCACCCTGGATGCACCCCAGGGTGCCAAGGAGGAAATATTATTTACCTGTTATAAATGTCATCATCTTCACCACCCCAGCCCCAGTAATTGTTCGGGAACCCATTGATCTTTGTGAACTGCTCTTTGCTCAGGGCAGACACGCCTCCAAAATACTGATTGTAAGGCAACCTGGAAACAGAGAAAAGAGCACATTAGAGGAGAAGAGGTGTTAGCCAAAGGGCAGCCTGCCTGCCTGCCTTGCTGCTGCCCTTCATGCAGCCCACACACAGCTAACACCCACTACAAGGCACCCTCCTGCCACAGGAAGCAGCCATGTGTTGTGGAACTGTGGACTCAGCTGAGGGAGAGGGAACTGGTGGGCTCAGTCCCAAATATATCTGAGAAGTATTTTGCAACTGGAAGTAGCTGCAGCCTTTTACTAAGCAGTATACTGTCCTCAAAGGACAGGCTGAAATGTATATCACCTCACCAAAGGTGACATGAATGCCACAGGAGTGGCAAGAGCTCAGACAGACATTGGATATGCCACAGAGCCTTCTCCTCCTGCAGCTGTACCGCTCACCTCCACACTCCTCAGTGCCCCAAAAGGAAGCCTGCAGCCCAAAAGTGAGCTGGCAGTGTGACCTTGCATATAGAAAGCCAACCAGCTCCCACCTGAAATGGGACAATTCACCAGGAGACTGGGGACAGATGAAATTCAGACCCAGAGCATAAGGAGAGGGTCCACACAGGAATCACCAGGACATAGTACAGACTTGTCTTTGCTTTAACAAGCAGAGAAATCCCCAGGGCCGTGCATTTCTATTTTAAGTTTCACCTCCGTGCAAGAAAGAACTGCAGCTGCTGCAGTGCCAGTGGCAGTCCTGCTCCAAGCAGGGCTTGGGTCTGGAGTGTAGACATGTAGAGACCCTGCCAAATCCACCACTGCTATGGCTTTAGCACTACTGGCCACCACAGGGTCATGACCAGTCTTCACTTTATAGATGAGCTTTTAAACTTGTCCTTGGGGATTTGGGACAGGGGGAAAAAAAAAAAAAACAAAAGAAACCAACAAACAGAAAGGAAAAGCAAGACACATTTTTGTTCAGAACAGCTTGCTAAACCCAAATGTATGCTGCAAGAAGTTTCGCTCTGTGCTGCTCTCATGCACCAGGGCAGGTCTCTCAGTGGCATAAAACCAAACAGCCAAAAAATTTTTGTCTTGCTCTTAAAATAGTGTCTGATGCAGTCTTTTTAAAGCTGCACATAATTCTCACTGTGTGAAAGTGTCTCACTTTTCAGACTGGGTGGAAACACTAGCTGTCTTCCAGCTTCCAGACTGAAACACAAGAAGGGATATGTGGGCATCTGCTAAACGAAGGCCGCTTAGCTCTTCTTCACCCTTCGCTTCACCTTCCAGAAGCTGTGAATTTTAATAAACTGCTCAGCTGCATTTCTCCGCCTTCCTCCCCTGCAGCCACCCGCTCCCTGCAGGGCTGTGCACGTTAAGACAGGCTTTTGGGAGAGATGCTTTCCCATGCTTTCAATGGTGGGCGGGGATGTGTAACACTGCGCCTGCCCCGCTAGGCTGGCAGTGGAATTAGGAAACAGATGCCACTCCAAAAGGCGTCTCACCGAAATCCAAATTTATCCATGGATACAGAGAGGTGCCGTGGCTGGCTGTAACATTTGTAGGTGTTCCTGTCATCCATTGGGATGAGGTCTACATCACTAAACACAAAGCAATCATAGTCATACTCCTTCAAGGCCTCTGCAAATCCAATATTCAGCAGTTTAGCACGGTTAAATTCTTCTTCTCCATCCTAATTTAAAAACAAATAAAAACAGTTAAGTGACTTAAATTTGACAGTTGACATCAGAAGTTTCTTACCTGTTGCCAGATGCCAGTGTTGCTGCAGAGGGCTGATGTGCCCTGATGATGGACTGAGCTCGAGCCCAAGCACTGCCCTTGCAGAACCCGTTTAATGTTTGCAGCAGACCTCCAGTGACCCCAAATGCTGCCTGCAGGACAATGACACTTGGGATATCTGCAAACCGTGGGGGCAGGAAAAATGGCTGAGGAAAGGCTGGACCCAGCTCAGCTCCCATCTCTTGGTGGGAGCCCCCAAGAGGGCAGGTTTGATACGATGGTGAGCAGTCCCTATGTCCCACTCCATGCACAGGCATTTAAGGATTGAATTTTCTTATACAGGGCAAGCAGGTGGGGCTTCCTGGAGCAGCAGAGAAAAGTAAAAAGAGGTGAGCTCCTCTGGAAGAAGGGACTCTTGCTACAGAGAGAAACATTGGCAGTGCTTTAAGTTACAGCCATGACAAGGACCATGGACCAAAACCCTGCTGCGGCCAGAATTTCAGCACCCTCCTCCTAAGCTCTGCCACAACGTGGCTGTGAGACTGTGGTGCAGCCACTGCTGAGCAATGTGTGATCACACGCCAGACCTGATTGCAAAGCACGAGATGGCACCAGGAGCCAAGGTCTGACGCTTTGCTGCTCACCTCTGACCCTCTGCCAAGCCCTGAGCAGCCAGGAGGAGCAGGATGCTCCCTGGGCAGCAGGTTTGGCACATGGCTGTGACACACAGCCTTGGTTACTGCATGGCAGGCCAGCACAAGCTGCTTCCTGAAAGGGCCACAGCTCGAGAGCTGGATGCTGCCACTGCTGCGGTGGCACATCCTCTTCTTTGGTGCTCTTCCACCACTGTTCATCTGTCCTGGGGGCCTTAATGGGAAAATGCAATCAGGAAGGCTCTCACCATGATGGGAAGGACTTGAAAAGAGCTGACACTACAGCAGGGCATATTTATCCCAGGGCAAGCGCAGCTAATGAAGTGACTGGCAAAAAGCAGGGCAGGAAAATCTCTACTTTCCTCCCCAAGTAATGAAGCACCTGAGGAGAACCTGTTTGGCCTTTTTCAGGCAAAAACATTTCAAAAGCACATGTGGATTTGAGCACAAGTACACGCTCAAAAACTGCTGAGCACTTTAGCTTTTTAGCTAAAAGATCATACCAAAACCCCAAGAATACTGGTGGTTTGGGAGTAAGGATTTCCAATCGACGACCCCACTCTGCAGCAGCAGCTTCAAACCCAAACCCTGTACATGGCAACAGAGCAGGTAGAAAGAAACTCATAGGGCATCGCTCAAAGAGACTGAAGGTTTTTGCCAGCCTGGAAACCAAGACTGCCAAATCCATTCCACTTTCAGTCCTCCACACTCTCTAAGCAATGTTAAGACAAGGGACTCCCGCACTGTGCAAGCTGTCCCCCTACCCTGCACTACCCTCACCCAACATGGGATGCAAATCAAGGATGGATAAAACACTGTGCCCAAGGAGCAGCACTTTGAAACACCACATTCTTTGTAACAGCTTTATCTGGTTAATAAGCAATCATTTTGGTAACTATATAATCCAGACTGATTAACAGATCTGTTGTGGAAGAGCCAATGCAGGTTCTTGAAACAGCCCCAAGTATATTCCAAATGAATGTTTTAAAATGCAAGTGTCAAACCAGTTTTCAAAAGCATTCCTCACCTGCCTTGGGCATAAATGACTTCACAGGGAGGAGTAAGCTTTCATGGAAGAGGATCTGAGCAAATTCTCAGCATCTTCACCCAAAACAAAAGGGTTCACACAACACTAAGGTGGTGGGTGGATGATCATCATCATGCATAAAGCAAGAGCAGTGAAAACTCAAGTACAGAAAATGAAGGCAAGTGGAACAAAGAGGCTGGGGAGAGGAAACAGCTGAGGTCATGAGACTGGAGGGTATTCTTTCCCCAGCAAAGGCTGCTGCCCAGCTCTAGCTGCCCAGCACTCCTCAGGTCCCAGGACACCAAATGCAAACTTGGCTCCAGGGTTCTGAAGGGGACTTGTCCTGGTGCAAAGTGCAATGTGCTCACACCTCAAAGCAACTGCTGGGGCCAGTCTAGGAGAGAGGCCTCATTTCACACCCTTTGGCTGCTCTTTTCTTAATGAAATTCAAGGCAAAGGGCACCAATTTCGTTACCAGCAGAGTCTTAGCTGTAATTAACCAGTGCCTTCGGGTAGCCTCTAACTCTTCTGGGTGACACATGGGGATTAACAGTGCTACAAGGAGCTGTGTTTTTAAACCTCCCCCCAAAAAATCTCAAAGCACAGAGAGTTTTGTGCCAAGAGCATGCAGGACCCTTCTTGCCACCTCGCTCACAGAACCCTGGCAGAGCTCACACTGGAGCCCTGTGCATGGAGAGGGACAGGACACATGGCAAACACTTCATGTGGGCATTGCCCGTCTCCTCCCAGATGGTCACACAGCTTCACACCCTGGCATCCAAAAGACTAAGAAGAAGGGAATCACAGCCTATACAAGAAAGCAAAGAACCTTCTCCAAGCCATTTTTTACTAACTTTACAGTGAGCATGTAGCTCCCGCAGCAAACTTTGCAAGGCTGTTACCAACTGTGACTGCTTTGACTGCAGGAGGTTGGTTTTCTGTCCCAGAAGGTGTGTAGGGCTTTAACACAATATATTGGAACAAAAAAAAGACTGACAAGAGGTTTTGCTGTTTGCAGAAGCTCTGTTTCTTTACTTAAGGCAATGTGGAAGCACTGGTGTGCTTGTGGTATCTCAGATTCAAATATCTCTCAAAACTCACATGCACGCTGCAATCTTTGACCGATCCCCAACATTTTGGAAAAACAACCAAACAAGAAACCAGAGCTGTGAAAACTTCCTTCCACCTTGCCGGTGACCCTTGAGAAAGCAGGTAAAGCACAGCTGAAAAAACCTCCATCCCTCTCCTCTGCCTAGTAGCTTGTCATCCCATGAATGCTGCTGTTTGTCACAAAGAAATGGATTCGTTTGGACTTGCTTGGACAGAGGAGCATTATCCTGAAGAGCAAAACAGCACACAGAGGACTGCTAGTTAGACAATGCAGTCAAGCTCTAGACATAGCCTCCATGCTCTCCTAGGCTTTCAGACAGAAAATATGTAATCCCAGCACATTTTTGCTATTTTCTTCTTCCTGACAATTTTGTCCCAATGTTCTCTTGTCCTGAAACTTAACCCATGTCAGAGTTCAGTGTTGGTGCCCAGCACCAGCTTCTGGCTCCTGAATTAACTCTCTCTGTCACTCCCAGAACAAATTGCTGCCTCAGTCCTGCAAGGTCTAACACTGACTCCTGCTTGCACCTGGAGGTGAATGATCAGCCTGAGCAGAACAACATCCAGGCTTTTTTACTTCCCATCCCTTACCTCAGCTGACTCTGGTTTGTTCACCCACACCTGCCAAAGGAGGCAGGGTTTCTTTTTTTTCAGTGCTAGACAGAAAAAAATTGAGGTTTTTGGAATCGTTACTCAAACTAAAGGAGTTGCAAACCAGCAAGAAGCCACATGTCCTGACTTTGTTCTGCCTCCCACATTTATACAGGAGGCAGCTTTGTGATTCCTCCTGCAGACAGCACAGATGAAATGTGGCTGCATCTCTCTCACCTGAATCCTACTCTCATCAGATATCATGGAGGTAATGGTGAGGATGTATGTTTCTGGCCAACGAGGAGAGCTATCACCTCCAGTAGGAGCTTGCTAGCTAAGTCAGGGATACACTGAGATAGCCTGAACCACGCATGCAATAACCATGGAGAAGTCCTTCCTCCAGTGGACTTTACCAGGTAGAAACAAATTTCCAGAGCCACACAGAGATATTAGGGGATAGTTTGGTGTTTCTCTGTCACAGGGTGTTTTGAGGCCTCAGCACAATTACACTGGGCAGTGGGAGAGAGCAACACAGTGGAAACCTGCCTCCCGTGCCACTGCAAGAGTAAGCAGGAGCTGAGCACAATTCCCTCCTTTGCCCACATACCTGATACCCCCTGCAAAGTAACACAAGTGAGAGTGATGCCCCAGCCACCTCGCACGCACACACACACACACACACACACACACTTCTCTGGAAAACTGCTACCAAGACACTGCAAATAGCACCAGGGGCCAGTGGAAAATGGTTGAACAACTGCCCATTTCCAGGGAATTGGCTAAGTCTTCCCTTTCCCAAACTTTAGTCTGGCTGCATGGGCATTTGCATGGGCATGTGAGAAGATTAATTTCTAGACCTGAGCATCCATGTGGCAATGGCCGCAGGTGCGGGAGAACACACGGATAAAGGTGGGAGTGAGCAAGGCTGAGGGAGGCACTGCAAATCTGTTACTTGTGGGGCATCGATGGGCCCTGGGCAGAGCATGCCCAGCCACGTGTCCTCATCTCAGATTTACCTGAAAAATCCTCCAATGCACAGGGTGTGGGTTTTTCTAGGGGTGGAGTGTGCAAGGTGAAACATAATACTTTATTTTCTACTGGCTCCTGTTACATACCGGACATTTTACAAACATCATCCCCCTGACTTCAGCCAAGTCCTACTCAGAGGCATTCAGGCACGCAAGAACAGCATGGTGGAGACACAATGGACTCGTGACAGAAACACATTGCGCTGAAAGGAAGAAGTTTGACATTACCAGTGCAGCAGTAGCAGGGCTCAGCGCTCCTCTTTCTTTCTATGAGATGCAGAGCACAGAAGAGCATGTAGGCAGCGTGTAAGAACCAGATCACACAGTAATTCTCCTTGCTTCAGTGATTGCTTTGATATAGACAGGATTAACAAGTAAAGGTAATATTTCCTCACTAGAAGGAAAAATAAAATAAAAAAAAAAAGGAGGGCAGATGCAAAGGGAAGGACAGACAAGAAAAAGAGAAAAGCAATTGTCAAGACAGCAGAGAAATAAGACTGTTTTCCTACTGTACTTCTGGAAGAATTAATACAATTTCTGCATCTCTCTCTATTCAGTGCTCCCACTCACCCTTGGGAGATGCATCCAGCAGTTTTACTACCACTGACCACTCAATTTCTTCTAGACACAGCTTATTAGAGGCATGCAGAAGGAGAACGTTTATTTTACAAATTGTCGTCTTACTTGCTAACCTAGATCTGCTGGGTGTGGAGATATATATCCTGTATACTGCATTTCACTCTCACTCAAACTATGCCCAAGGGCTGCACCTGAGAAAAAGCATTTGCTTCAGAAACTAGTTTGAGGGTTGACTGTAAAGGACACAGCCCTAGTGCTGGAGAACAGGACCACAGAAGAGAAGTAGCCAGCAGCACAGGGCAATGCAAGCCAGCATGCACCATCACAGCAGCAGCAGAGGTTCCAACCAGGCTTCAGACACTGCCTGCCTTTAGGGGCACCAGCACTGCCTTCCTCATCCTGGAACACCACCGATGGGGACACACCACCCCCAGCTGCACTGCCAGCCCTTCACAATGGAGGTGGTTGCTCTCCCACAAGCGACGCCCCAGACCACGTGCAGGCAGCTCTCACAGCTGGCAGGCGACTTTCCTGCCTGGGAAAGCAGCAGCCCCCACTGCAGGACCACTGCTGGATGCCACACCACCCTCTTGCTTCCGAGCCGTGCTCAGAGCAGGGAGGCACCACCTGCACCCCTGACCAGCAGGGTCTGCGGCTCAGCCAGCCCTGTGGCACCAGCAACTCACAGGGGCAAACGCTGCACGTGCCAGGAAACGCAGCCCGAAGCATGGAGGGCTGCGGCTGGCCCTGCGCTGCTGCACCGCAGCGGCACCAGCTGCTCCTTGCTTTACACAGGATGGGTTTCCTCACACGGCTCAATTTTAGGGCACAGCATGCCAGTCCACATGCTGCAGAAATGCCTTGTGTCCTCAGCAGCGTGGCTGCCAGGCCACAGGCGCAGTCAGATGCAGACACCGAACCATCTTGGCTGCTGTGCTTGGTAACTATGGCTAATTCCCCAGAAATCTCTTTTGTCCTGATCTCTGGCACCCTGGAAATGAGCAAAGCAAGAGAAATTGTAGTAATGGAGTATCAGTTTTCTCTCTCGGGATAAGTCTCCCTGTACTTTCAAGTCTGTGACGAAATTCATCGCTTGGGTGACCATTTTAAATATTCATGGTGTTTGATATGGCCAAACACACCAGCTGACCCAAGCAGAAGTTTA
This sequence comes from Hypocryptadius cinnamomeus, assembly GCA_013400635.1. NCBI lineage: Eukaryota > Metazoa > Chordata > Aves > Passeriformes > Zosteropidae > Hypocryptadius > Hypocryptadius cinnamomeus. The sequence continues at coordinate 183,642 of VYZP01053202.1, forward strand.
AGGAGTTAACACTTAAAGAAGCATGTTATTTCATCTCAGTTCTTACTGTGCTGAGAAAACAGGATAAAAATACGTATCCAAGAGAGAAACTGCAGTGGAATTGTCCAGAAGGTGGTCTCTGCTGAGACTCTCAGAATTGCATCTGCCCTTTCACCCTGCAGCCTGTACAAATGCCTGCACACTTCAGGCTTTTCCAAGGGGGAACAACACTCACTTGTTAAACACCATTACGCTATAAATTAAGACAGCTTGTCTTGAGTGAAATGTGCGTTTTTACGCCTTTCTTTTTTTAAAAGGCAGATTGAAGGCCACCAGATAGCAAGGAAAAAAAGCCCCAAAACGAAAAACTCCAAGAACTTCCCCATGATTGTTTGTTTCTTTTCTATTCCCCTGAAGACAACCACTTACCTGCTCCACTACCATGGCTTTGTTTTCCCCATCCTGACTTTGTGCACTCACATGAACAGAAGGTGCTCGATAAAGTGAAATCCTACACATTTATGGCGCATCTACTACCAAACTAGGCATTAATACAAACTTGTCACCTTAAAAATCTCTGCATGCCAATCCTGCAGCAGTTGGGAAAAAAAGGACATTTGGAAAGAGATAATTAATTGGGTTGTGCTATTGGGAATTCTTTCCTCACCTAGTGGTTTCTTTAAGCAGAAACTCTTAAGAATGAATTGCACCTGAGCAGAAGTGGGGATGTCATGTTTTCCACCAAAAGCACTGAAGCAAAATTTTTCTTCCTTTTCTTTTTCTTTTTTTAAGCAACCTTTTTCCTGCCTGCCAGCCTATTGCTTTTCAAAGTAAAGAACCATTCCTCTATTTTAAGGGGCACAGGCACTGTTGTGACAGCTGTGTAAAAGCTTGTCTCTAGCATCTTACCTGGTTGATAACATATACTCCATAATCCAGCTGCTGCCTTTGGAGAATTGGATGCAGGTAATAGAGCCAGTACTTCAGGTGCTCCTCTCGGTTCCTGAACGGTATGATTATTGCTACTTTCTGAAGTGCTATACAGTCCTTTGGAGCAAAACGACCTCCTGCTTTGACCTGTGGGTTTATTCTTGCCACTTCTTCCAGGTTTACAGGCTGGGAGAACTCCACACGTAGTGCACCAACTGGAAGAGAGTCATAACACAAAGCAAATTAACACACACAATCTATTTCTCTGAGCATACATCCTTTACAAACACTAGGGTTTTGGTTTGGTTTGGTTTCTAAGAAACAGAGCTTTTGGTCCAAACACAATCCCATGGGTGCTTGGAGGTACTGAAGCTTGAGCTGTCAATACCCAAAGCAACCTCACACCACCAAGTCAGAGCAAACCCACAATGTGTCCTCTGGGTATCAGAACCCAAAGGAGTCACTGGCACTGAGACCTGCAAATCCTACAGTCTGTGCGGCCAACCAAGAGCTGTGTTCCCACTGGCACATGCACCACAAAACCAGCCTGAAGTATTGCCCTCTGGGCTCTCACCTACCTCAGGCAGCCCAAGAGTCAAGTACTTCAAAAATAGTTCTGCTCTCCTACCGACAAAATCACCTATGGCTAGTCACATGCAAAATGAGTAAAATCCTCTGTTTTGGTTTTTTTTTTTTTTCCCCTTAGAGATATTTTCAGTGTTCTGTACACATGCCACTTATTCATTAGAAGTTCTGTATTAGAAATGCTAAAAAAACCCATATCCAGATTTGCATACCGGTTGGCAATTCCTGCAGATGGTTTCAGAAGTGGCAGGTTTTGAAACCATTGAAACAATGTGTCAAAACCAGGTTAAAAGTGAGAAGGCCAGGTGGCACCAGAGAAACCCTTTCAGAACAGCCAGGCTGGCCCTTCTATTTGCTTCCAGCTGCTCCAGCACCAATGGAGCGACTCACCACAAAAGCCCAAGGAAGGGCCTCTCCGGCTGCCACATCCTGCTTCCAGCACCAGCCACTCAACAAACTGCACTTGGCACAAACCCTGCCACGAGGGGGTTGCTGAGGGCCCCCTGCATAAGGCATTAAGCATCAACCATAAATACCAGTCTGAGGATCACCCCTTAAGGATTTGGCTGCTGTATGCTCCCCTTCTCCTCCATTTGGGTGTGTTTGAGTGTCCTACCTCGCCAATGTTACCACCTCACATTCACTGCAGAGACCCCCAGGTCCCCAAGGCGGTGTACTCTGCCCTGGGGAGCCCCTTGAGAAGGAGCACAAGCGAGCTTATGGAGCTCAAAAAGGCAGCAGTTATCACAATCAACCATGTGCATTCCAAAACATGTGACTAAAAAGAGCAGAAATAATTCTCCAGACTCATGGCTCATTCCTTGGTTATTCAGAAGAAGCAACTGTAGTTTGGTTGTGCTGCTTCACTAACCTGTACTCACTCACACTGGAGAGGACAAGGAGGAGACTGGCCAAGCTGGTAGAGCTGCTGGGTGTACCTCCAGAGGCAGCAGGGAAGCTTTGCTGCATAACACCTACATAGTGGCAGGATGCAAAGGGATCTCCTGATCTCTGCATTTTGCACTGGTTAAATGGGCAAGTTTCCCTCTCAAAGGAAGGCAAGGAGAAGGGAGCAATTTCTCAGACTCTAGGGCACTGGGATCAGTCTGCCCCGCTCCCAGCACTCCAGCAATTCCCAGCTGCACCACTGACACCTGTGCCCAGTTCTGCACCCTCTCTGCCCCATGGTACAAGCTGGGCCCTGTGGATGCTGCCCTGCAGCTGCAGGGCCAGGGCCCAAGCCTCTGCTCTGAAGTCTAAATGTGGCTTGCAGGGAGAGCTCAGAAAGTGCTCTGCAGCAGGAGGATGAGGTAAAAATTGGAGGAACTGGGGCAGGAAGGAACACGCAGTGGAATGACCGGGACTGGGGCTCAGCGGCGACAGGATCAGAGGCCAGGCACAGCCATCCTCGTGCCTGTGGGACAGGCATCACATCAATGAGGCCAGAGGTGGCAGGAGGGGGAGACAGCACATTTCATGTTTCCGCTGAATTTGGGGGCTGCTTCCACACCACGGTGGAGAGCATTTTTCCAAAACAGCCTCTGGCCTCAGCCCACTTGCACACCCACTTCCCCCAGCTGTCCCTGTGCCCATGAGTGTCACCTCCAGTAGGAAACTAGCACTCAGAGCTAGGACGATGCTACACTTGAGATTTTAAAACAGCAGAGGGCATTGCACTGGGCATGGTTCACCTAACTGGTCACAGCCAGCAAACAGGATTATGTTGGGCATCTGTGCCCAGGGACTTTATTTTCCCATCCTTCTTGCACCTGGTTGCCAGCAGCAGGACCCGCTGGGATGCTGCAGGAAGCAGAGGGGCAGAAGCAACACATCCCCTCGCAGGGCCCTACCAGCCTAGTCTATTGCCAGGCACTGGGTGTGGCTGCCGTCCTATCAAACAAGCCTGTTCCTGTTGGGACAAGCTGGGCTCTGTGTTCCCAGTTACCGGACTCTTCTCCCGGTTTCTGCTCCCAAGAAGCGACTGTGAGCACCATCAGACTGGAGAATACTTTCTGGTTTAACAAACAAAGGTTCTTTTAATGTCTCGAACCTACTCAGAGTAGGGCAGGAGGAAATGAAAGTCTGCCATTTAGGTGAACTTACAGAGGAAATCTCCCACTGGTGACTTGTGAGCTCCAGCTGGGCAAGGACAGCCACAAGCATTTGGAACAGCAAACAGCATTTTGCTGGCTGGCATCCAGTAGCCCCCCAAAGCGAAACATAGACCACTCATCCTGCCAGCACTCACTCTTGCTTGCCTTACAGAGACTGGAACATTGGCAAGGAAAAGATGGGAGCAGATAGCATATTCATTGTAAAAAACAGCTGCAGAAGGCAGAGATTTAACAGTTTCATAGTCTTGAAAGGCATTGGTGAGAAATGATCTCTACTGCTCCAACCTCCTGCTTAATGAATCAGTTTTAAGGGCAGCACACCTTCTCACAAATAGTGCCCTAAGGGATGCAGCCAACATGTGGGTCAGTGAGAAGTCCTCAGGCACCAGTGCCATCCACGTGTGGCAAGGCAGGCGCCTCTGAGACAGGCTGGACACAAATCACTCAGTTAAGACATTCACCAAATACAAAACCAGAAAAAAAGCTGAATAGGCTGTTTTGAAATACAGAATGACTAAAACAAACTCGACTTCGTAAAGCCATGTGGCTGACACAAAGAAGCAGCAACATACCACCCACTGCAAATTGACACTTTCATTTCACTTTCCAAGCAGGACAAGGCTAAAGCCAAATCCACAAACACACAGGCTTTCCAACTAGTTAATAGAGTCACAGTTCCAGCTACTAATTTTAAATCATTTTCACTGAAATTTGACTACCTGAATAGCAAGCAGCCCTAGGGCTGTTGTTTCCCAAGGATGCTGACTCAGGATGTAATCTGGAATGCCAAGAAAATGTGCAAAGTCTACTGCAAGTGCTGTCCCTCCTGTCAAGACTGTGTCCCTATCTATGTTTACTAGGTAAACTTTCCAGCTCGATTCACTCCATCTGAATCTTTTCCGATTCTGTTCAAGCTGACTGCCTGACACAGGAGTCACTGTATATGGAGTCCCTTCTAAAAAAACAGACGGGCATGACAGCACTGTGTGAACTTGCAACACTGGTCACCCATGCAGCCCAGCATCTGTAGGCAGATGCCTGTTGGGTTCAGCATCACGAAGCTTCAGCAGCTTCATGAGCCTCCGCTGTGTATTTTTAGCAAAAGAAAGTCTCAAAAACATAAATAACCCGCTGCAGGAAGCTTGCAAAAGAACGCAAAAGCACAGCATCACATCAAAACATTTCAGAGCTTGTAAAAGGAGGCTTTAGCTAGCAGTGGCAGGGTAAGAGAAAGATACACCAAAAAGCCAACCCACTCCTGCCCCTCAGAAGCATTTCTGCTCACAGGAAAGGTGCACAGGAAAAGCCAGGGGCCATCACAAAGCGGAAGCAGCTTCTCACACAAAGCAAAAAGTGAGGCTCGCAAAAAGCAGAGGCAGCTCAGTGCTGGAGCCCCAAGAGCCTGTCCCACAGTGCCAGTGATTTTCCCATCCCAACTTCCCAATGGTCATGCCTGCCACAACACCTAAACCTCCTGCCATCTGAGTCTGCCAGCACACAGCCTTCCTGGTGCTCATCTTGCTGAGCCAAAATGAGGGGACCCTCACACAAGCAGCCCAGAATCGACTCAGCCTGATGTTATTATAAATCTAGAGACTGCTCTAGCCTCCCTAGACCAAAGGGAGTGATCTAGGGGAGGCTCCAAGGAAACCTTTCCCAATACTAGAAACGCTGGGAAAACTCAGGAAGCAATGCCTCGCAGGGCCAGAAGTGTACTCGGCATCCATACAGGGTCTGCAAACAGGACGACACCACACTCTATCCAAGAAGGTGGGAACAGGTGATACAAAACAGGGCTGCTGCCACAAAGGGCAGCCCTGGGGGACTCAGGCAGGACAGGGGAACCCTATTCTTCAGGAAGGCAGTGCAGCCCTGGGAGAAGGAAGTAGGAAGGAGGGAAACTAGTCTCTTGGACAGGCCTGAAGAGTGATCCAGCCATCTGAATCAGCCTCCCGAGAGCTTCACTGGGAAAACAAGCAAAATCCACCTGCATGCTTTAAGCCAGGCATCAATCTCAGACATTTAGTTTAGCGAAAATGAAAACCAGATAGCAGCAGTTGGAAAAAGGCTCTCCCCGAACAGAGCCAAAAAGAACATTTCCATCACCCTGGCTGAGAGCTGGGCACTGCTATCCATCCGCTGAGCCATGTGCACACCCGCACTACCACACTCAGACAATCCTCATGTGGAAGAAAAGCTGGAAAAGAGAAGCAGAGCTTGCAAGAGAGAAAAAAAAAAACAAACAACCCTCTCTTTGCAGGGGCCCAACAGAAAAGGGAAGGAAGGGCCCGTCAGCCACACCAAGCCCGCCTTGGCTGGGAAAAACAATGTCAGCTCCACCCCAGACAATGTGAGAGCAAGTTCCCCACCCCAGGCTGTGAAGCAGGGCTGGACCCCAGCCCCACAGGCAGCTCCAGGGCAGGCAGGCAGCTGCATCCCACAGTTCGCCAAAGCAGTAATTTCCTCTTAAGGTAATTGAAATAATTTCCCATCAGCTAAACTTCAGAGCTGTGCCAGCCGCTTTTCAGATGACACCAGACGGACTCAAGTCATGGCTCAGGCCCGTGGTGGGGGGACAGGGCAGCCCCCATGTCCCTTGCCCATCTGGGTCTCCCAAGCAGTCATGTTCTGTCATGCAACTCACTGGTCAAAATGGCCAACTGGCTGGCAGCCTCTTGCTGCCTGCAGCCATTGCTCCCCTAGGAGAGTTTAAAGCAAAAATTTCTTGGGTCTTTCTAGAAATATCCTAGTCACAAAACAAAACCCCAAAAACCTGCCCTCCCAAAGGCTGGGATACATTTCATTTGGCTGATCTACACTTGTGTGCATACCCTCACAGATGTTAGCCATGCCAAGGCAAGGGAAGCCTGCTACATGGGCTCATCTCCTACCCTGGGCAGGCTCGCACATGGTCTGGCATCTGCAACTGCAGACCCCAAAGGAAAACAGGCTGAAAAAAAATGAGGATGCATGACATGTGCTGGCAACATTGGGTCTGCCTGATTAACTCAGCAAGTATGGCCAGAGAAAAAAATTTCTTAACCCAATCCCCAGCACTGACACTAGCATGTGGCTTCTTTAGAAAAAAATAAAAAAAAAAGGGAGACAGTCTTGTTGATGGAGGGTACTTCTGGGAGAGAAGCAAAGTCCTCCCTGGTGGCTCAAATCCAGTGCATGCTCACTGAGGCGCCTCTGAACTGTCTCCCTTTGAGCCAGGCAATCTGCATGTTATTAGCTCTTCCTACCCGCCACAAAATTAAATTCCAGGCTCTCTTAACAGCAAACTACAAACAAACAAACAAACATGGATCAGAAAAAGGCTGAGCAGCCATCAGCCACAAACCCCCCACTATGCAGCAGGATGGGATGTGTGGACAGGAGCCCTCCCAGGTCCAGTGGCATCTCAGGCATGTCTCTGCCAGTGGCAGGCCCAAATCATCAGGCCATCTCCCCAGCCCCTCTCCCCTGCCCCATCCCATCCTGCCTGTGGCATGTGCACCTGGATTCCAGCACTGCCCCAGGGCTGGGGTGCACTGCCCAGATAGGTGGGGGAGTGCCGGATGCCAGGTGGGGTGGAGGTGTGTCTGTCTGTCTGAAACTCTGCCAGGGCTTGTGCACCCCAAAAGCACGGGTTGCTGCTGGCATCAGGGAGCGCAGGAGGTGAGGACAGCAGGAGGGCATTGCATGCCTGGAGAGAAGGCTGCTGCTTTGTGCGCTGCCCTGGAGCATAAAGGTTTGTGGGAACCAATCCCATAAAGGCCTTTACAGGGCCACTTCCAGGTTCAGCAGGACAGGTTTGCAGATAACTTGTGTCTTTGCCCTCAAAACAAATCCAGTGACACCCCAGTTGAGGGAGGTGACAAAAGCAACTCTCTTTCAGACAAACATGTGCAAAAGCTTGGGGACTGCCCTGAGCTCCTTGCAGTTCAGCTGGAAGCCTGCTGGAAAGGCTGTTTGCCATGCCCCTGGTCATGGCCACTCCTCAGTGAAATTAGCACCTGCACTGTAAATGCAATCCACACCTGGCTCACCAGGTACCTGTCCTTGCAGGCAGGGGCTGCACAAAAGAAAACACTGATCCGGTGGGGACAGGCTGAGCAACAAGACCTTCTCCAACCCAGAGAAATAGGAGCAAACTGAACATCGACACTGCTCCATCCACATGCCAACACCCCAAATCTTTGGCCCCCTCACTGCAGTATTGCTGTGGACTGGCTGGGTTTGTCCCCAAAACCAAATCCCCCTTCTGCCCTGCAGAAGAGGGTGTGCAGGAGGGAGCAGAGCAGTGGCTGGCTGGAGAGTAGTGTCCACTGGTGAGGAGAGGAGGCGAGCCGTGGAGCCCAGCACCTCCTGCTTGTACCTGAGGCCATCAGACCTAGAGCACCTCCCTGCTGAGGACTGTGCGCCTCCAGCACCCTGACATTTGGGGTGGGGATGGCCCTCAAGACAGGGACAATGTTCCCTATCTGCTGAATGAAGTCAGACTAAGGGAGGAGGAAAGTGAAAGAGCTTAACTGAATTCTGCGTCCAAGCGCAGTTTTGGAAGCTGCAAGTTATCTGTCTCTTTCCAAACACAAACTTGGCCCAATCTCCAAAGAAACTAGCTATTGCTTCAGATCAATGCTGGCAGACAAACAAGCATGTTATAAAACACTACATGCACGAGACAGAAAACTTTCCTTTTCTCCACCCTTTGTTGTGCTTTGTCCCTGAAACAGCTGCTCTCCAGCACAGCACAGTACCTTTCCAAGTTACTTTGTGAGCCTAATTAACACTCCTTGACCTCCACTTTCACCAGATAAGAGGATGCTAGCGATATTTTCCTCACAGAAGCTGCTCCCTGCCTGCCAACCCTGTGCTTCAGAGGTATGATGTGCTCCCAGCCACACAGATAGACAGCTGTGGAGTTGTCGGTGGTGTTGCCAGGATCACACATCTGCTCCCTGCCAAACATCTTAAGCATATTCTTTGGAGAAGTTTAACAGTTTCTCAAACCCTCTTCTGAAGCCAAGAAAGCTTAAATTTGAGCAAACTGATTCACGTGTTATCTCCCCCTCCCCCTCCCCCTGCCCTCTCCATACTCTTCTCTGAGTTTCTGTTTTACTTTTTCAAAAGAAGGCAGTAGAGGGACACAACATAGCCTCAGCTTGTGTCTGTGAGCAAAGCAATGCCTCCAGCACCCAGGCAGGCAGGAAGGAGCAGAGACCAGCTATATAAAAAAGGTTAAAAAAGGCAGGTCCAGATGAGAGAGGAAAGGGAGATGCTGCATGTAAAGCAAATGTTATCTCCACTGCCTGGAATTGCAAGTGACCCCACAGATTCAGAGGCCTCCAATTCCTGGGGCAGAAACTCCCCACAGCAAGATGAGAGCCTACAACTGCAGGTGGGCAGTGTGACAGGATGACCAGGCATGCCAAACCTACCAAATCCCTTCAGCACTTTCAGCACTAGAAGTCTTCCTAAAAAATGGTGGGTTTAGCATCTCTTAGGTTTACATCCTCTTGCCCCAGTTTTGTCCTGCTAGGATTCTGCCAGCAGTAAAACATCTACCTCTGCCCACAAAATGTCCACATATACAGGGCCTCAAACTATATCATCTATTAATTCCATCTCAGGCAGCACATAACCTCTAAACACTTCTGTAATACAGACCATAAGCATCACTGCTGATTTTACAGGCTACCTCAAAGCATCAGAAAACCCTCATCATTTATCTTCAGCACCAACTGTTTAGAGCATCTGCTTGTACTGACTACACAGGCATTAGAAGCAGTGCATTGAATAAACAGCCTGTGTAATAGGTCCTCTCCTCCCTGAGTGACAGCTGTCCAAAGGAGTTTTTTTCTTTCAATCCTTGTTTTTTTTAAAACATGCCTCACTAACATGGAAGTGGGAAGCACCAGTTTATATCCAGAATTATTTGACATCTTGGAGAAAGAGTTCTTTTCCTTGTAAGCCCAAGATCCCCAAGCAGAAGGACTTAGGAGTGCTGGCTGACAAGAAGCTGGACATGAGCCAGCCATGGGCACTCCCAGCCCAGAAAGCCAAACGTGTCCTGGGCTGCATCCAAAGCAGCGTGGGCAGCAGGGGAGGGAGGGGATTCTGCCCCTCTGCTCTGCTCTGCTGGGAGCCCACCTGGAACCCTGCAGCCAGCTCTGGGGTCCCAGCAGAGGAAGGGCATGGACCTGTGGGAGTGAGTCCAGATGATTAGAGGGGTGGAACACTTTCCCTGTGAAGACAGGCTGAGAGAGTTGGGACTGTTCAGCTTGGAGAGGACAAGGCTCTAGGGAGAAAACGAAGCTGGAGAGGGACTTTTGACAAGACAGTGACAGGACAAGGGGCAATGACTTCTAACTGCAGCACGTTTAGATTAGATGTTAGGAAAAAATTCTTTACTGTGAGAGTGGTGAGGTACTGGAACGGGTTGTCCAGGGAAGTTTTGGATGCCCCATTTCTGGAAGTGTTTTGTTCAAGGCCAAGTTGGATGGGTCTCTGAACGACCTGGTCTAGGTAAAGGTGTGAATGTCCACACCAGAGAGTCATGATTAAACGATCTTTAAGGTCTCTTCCAATCCAATCCAATCCAATCCAATCCAATCCAATCCAATCCA
>VYZP01053202.1:196319-211256 GCA_013400635.1 Hypocryptadius cinnamomeus
CGAGCTCCGCGCCCCGCCCGCCTCCGCCGGCAGCGCCGGCGAGAGCCCCGGCGCTACCCGGCTTCGGCATCCCCCTCCCGTCCCTGGCCTCCCGCCCGTGTCCCCTGAGCCCGCGCCGCTCCGGCCGGCCCTTGTGAGCGCATCCCGCCTCGGCTGGCTCTCCTACACGGTTCCAGCATGCTGGAACGGTCGCTGTAGCGACCCCCAGAAGCGCTCGCCTGTGGCAGAGGGTGTAAGCAGCGAGCTGCTGCGGGGCAGGGAGGGCTATGTATGTATTCGTGCTCCTCGGAGGGCTACACGTTGTCTTCGCTTGGAGCAAATCTGCATAAACTGTAGCCTTTCTGTCAACTCGGTGGAGCTTGTTTCAGCTCGTTTCCTGCGCTTAAATCATGACTAGCTTTTTGTTAAATATATCACAACATCCTAGCAGTGCCAGTGGTAGGGTCTTCTGAAGGTCTCCAGACAAACATCCTGCTTAGAGCATGACTATTGCCAGCAACATGTGAAGTCAGCTGTGGTTTTGTCCCACTGAGTCTTGAAAGCCACCCAGCATGGTGATCTACACACCTCTCTGGTGCCCTGTCCCAGGACTGATCCACTTTTCTGAGGAAAGATTTTCCTCACGTCCATCATCAAACCAATAGTAAGCAGTGCCTGTGCAAGCAGGTCTGGGCATTATCCAACATCCCTCAAAGTTAGTTACATGTGTTTCTTATAACTAGTAAGTCCTTGAGCCTGGAAAGAAACTGCCTTGATTCTACGGGAAGAAACCTATCCTGTCTCAGCTAGCAGAGGTGATGGCAGAGGTTTCATAGTGTTGCCCTACTGCAGGAGCAGGGGACAGCCAGGAAGACAGTACTAACCTTGCTGTTCCCCTGGGCGCTGCAGGCGTTTCACTCACAGCTGACTGGAAAGCAATCAGTGGGACATTGGTGACTCACAGGGTGAGACTGACAGCTGGCCAGGCAAAATCCTGTTCGTGTTCTGGCAGATTTGCATGTATCTGGGCTTCAGAGTGCTTCACGTACACCGTGCGACACTCAAGTGGTTTTAAAGTGCAATAAATAACTCCTGCTAGTAGCCCTTAATGCCACTGCTCATTTGGTCTCACGAAAGCAAAGTAACTGCAGGGAGAAAGTGAATCTCATTCTTCTCATTGGTAAAAACTACTTTGTAACACACACACCCAGACACACACACACACAGCCCCATGCGCGCCTGCGCTACTCCTGCTGTCCTCAGCCCTCATGGATCTGCTGATTTCAGCGGCCTCTGGTGCTGCCTGGTGGGCTGCCAAAGTGACTAGAATGAGCTATCCTACTGCCAAAGTGCATGACCAGAGACATCTGCTTCCTCTTTTCTGTTCACTTAGATATTTCTCAGTTCTTCCTGAGACATTCTGGAAGTCAGTCCAATAGTCACCCTGTGCTTTGTTTAAACCTGATGTTGTGAGCAACATGATGGCAATGCCAATGTCCATGATGCTATAATGACACCATCACTGATGGCACTGATATTCTCAGTCAACACTCAAACAAGCATCAGCTTGTTGAAGAATTGCCTTCTTCAATGAGTAAACCTATATTTCAAAACCTTCAGGCTCTTCAGACATCTTTTATGGATTGGTAAAAGGCAACCCACAATGTGAGCCAGCAGAAAATCCATTCTTCGGGACTAGCAGGTCAGTCCAGTGTTTCCATGTTTCTCTACTGTCAGAAAATACCTGGACTTGTGCTAGTGAAATTTGTCTTTCCCTTCTTTCAGTTTTGAACTGAGCACTTGTAGGAAAAGTGGTGCATGGTGAACCAGACCTCAATTGTGACTCAAGGCAGAGGCAGTTTGATTTCCCATGACACTATCATATATGCCATCTTTCAAATTTGTCTAGCAATAGCAAAAGAAATGACAGCAGTGTTCAGTAAAAACATCAGAGTTAGGAAATGTCTAACACATTTTTCCATGGGTCCATTGTAGCTCCCCACCATGAATGCCTGCTGTGTTTTATGTGAATCCTATAAAAATATTGCAGTTTTTCCCATGGAATCACTGTCTTTCTTGGTCTCAACATGTCTCTGGGAGTAGAGCACAGCTTTGTGATTAAAGAAGGCCCTGTTGCTGGAAGGGATCATTCACAGTCTGCACCACTCGAGTGTGCAATGATGTGTGAAAGGGTAAATACAGACTTACAGATCCAAGCAGGTAACCGCACAAGAGGTAAGGCGTCCTAATGAACCCATGATTGAGAAAAGAGACATGTAGCCCTTACAGCAGCAGTAAAAATGAGCATGTGTTTGTGCAAGGTCTGGCTGCTCACACTGCATGCCAGCCCCTCCAGCTTTTCACCATTGCAGTCTACACTCCAGCCCAACCTGTAAGGAGTCCTTGGAGATCTCACTTTTCCAGTCACACCATAATCCACTCCGACCTCATCATGTTGTGATGTTCTTTTTTGGCAAAGTTAATTTTCAGTCTTTTTCTCCCTACAAAAGAATGATGGCTTGACTATAATACTTTGCTACACATGAATACATCTGTCTATCCATCATGCCTAATGACTTGTAAGTCTGATTCTAATCAAACTTGGCAGTTGGAGGAGATTGTAAACATCTAGAATATCTGCTGAAACAAGCCATCAGGTTGCAACAGAGTGAAAGTTCACTGGTAATGTGGCAAGACATTTGTAGTTAGGCATCAAAGTATGAGGAGGAAGAAGGAAGTTATAAGCCCTGTATTTCTAGAGAAAAAGCAAAATTCTCAAGGAGCATGGCAGAATCCAGGAAAAGGTGTGAATATTAATCAGATGGGAGGTTCTCAGTCAGGCAGCTCATGTGCTGGGGTCAGTATTTTTGCCAAAGCAGTAGCACCACGTATTTCCACTGGCAACCACTCCTCATCTGAAGAGCAGCATGTGGTCACCTCCAGCACTGCAGGGACATATCCACAGGAAAATGCAGTGCCCCACAGCAAAACATGGCCCATCTGCATGTGTGGTCTTGTGGAGTTGAAGGTGGCTGGGACAGTGAAGGTGCAGTAGCTGTTCTAGCCCTTCTGAGTCAAACCTCACAAAACCCTTTTTGGCCAGGGAGGGCACAGAGAAGCACAGGCCCACAGCAGCTCTCCTATCTGCTTATTCCAAGCTCAGCATGCATCACGTCAGCTCCTCCAGGAAGAGTGGGAGTTTGGGCTTGTGACTCCACTCTTCAGCGTGTTGTGGCAGCCCTGAGCATCTATGGGACAAGAGCAGGCCCCACATGTGTGAGCAGACCTGGATTGTGCTAGACTGAAGCCCACACCCCTGGGTCACTCACAAGAACAAAAAATATGCAGCGCACATTCCTAGGGCATGAAAGCGGTGCCTGGGATGAGCACAGCTTGGGCAAGAAGGAGGCAAGAGGAGATGTCAGAAGGTATTGTCAGGATTTGGGGCCTGGCCAGATGAAGAAGGCTTTTACAGAGTGGTGGGTGGCAGTAGAGCTGTGCACTCTGGCTGTGTGGGGGTCTGTGCCAGAGTACCCTGGGTCACAGGTGTCCTCTGCTGGCACCATGCTCCTGGGCACTGGCGGGGAGCCCAGGCACTGTGTTTTCCCCAGAAAATCCAGCCCAGGTCTCTCCATAGAAATGATGTTTCCAAGGATGTCAGCAGGACAGAATCGTGCTCCCTCTCCAGCGGTGTGGGCTGGGGGACACACACCCTCTTTGGCATCTTTGTTTCCCGGATTGACAGGACCTATTAAAGTGATCTGATAGCTTTCCTTAGTATAAAACTGCATGAACCCAGATCAACAATATTGGTAATTTGTTCTGTCTTTATTTATTTCAGAGTGTGCTTGCAGCCCAGCAAGCCAATTGTATCCTGGGCTGCATAAAAAGAATTGTGGCCAACAGGTTGAGGGAGGTGATTGTACTCTGCTCTGGTGGGGCCTCACCTGGAGTGCTGTGTCCAGCTCTGGGGTCCCCAGAAGAAAGATGTGGACCTGTTTAGAGTTTTGTCCTGAGGAGGCCATGGAGAAGATCAGAGTGCTGGAGCACCTCTCTTATGAAGACAGGCTCAGAGTGTTGGGGCTGTTCAGTCTGGAGAAGAGAAGGCTCTAGGGAGCAGCCTTTTGATAGTTAAAGGGGTAAAGTACAAGAAAGATGGGGGCAGATTTTTTTTTTTTTTTATCAGAGCCTGTAATAACAGGAGAAGGGACAAGGCTATCAAATTGAGTGTAAATTTAGACTGTTCATGAGGAGATTATTTTTTTTTTCAGTGAGGGTGGTGAGACACTGTAACAGGTTGCCCAGAGAAGTTGTGGATGCCCCATTTGTGAAAGTGCTCAAGGCCAGTTTGTATGTCACTTAGAGCAACCTGGTCAAGTGTTTTTCATTCTAGTCCAATCCCCTTTTCATGCTAAGAGGATTGGACTACATAATCTTTTATAGGTCCCTTTCAGCCCAAATCGTTCTAAGCTTTTTCTTCTGTCGCTCTCTTCGAGGCCTGCAGAAGCCCAGGGATATCCCCAGTGGTACCTCTCGCTCACCTGGCTCTGGGGCGTGCTGTGCGGATGGGCGGGCAGCATCCCTGCCGCACAGCGCGGCACCTTTCAGGCACATTCCTCCGGCTTTTTCCTAGCGCTGCCGTGGCAGCAGGCAGAGCAGTGCACTTCCGCAGGGCAGGGCCCCGAGACAAGGGCAGGGCTTCGTGCTGCCTGCAGGTCACCCGGCTGCGGGGACACGAGCCTGAGTGTCACAGCACAGCCCCCTGCTCCCGGGATCCCGCGCCACGACATCGCTGCTTGCTCCTGTGTGAGCTGAGGAGCTCTTCTGCCCGGGCACTGGTTTAGGAGGAGGATTCGGAAGGGCTGACTTCATCTGGAGGGACAGGTAGCAGCAAAGGAACAAGCAAAGAGAGGCAGAAAGCTCTGGAAATCCAATTGCAACATCCAGCTGCCTTTTGCTGAGAGCCCAGAGAAGTCGAATCAGGAGCAGCACTGTCTCCATGGGAAAAAGTTTCATGAGAAACCAGGCCACAAGCTTTGTCTACAATTTGCAATGATCGTTACTTGAATTAAAGACTTGAAGACTTGAACAAAGAAACTTGAATCATCTTACAAACCTGGAAGTCCTTTTGCACAATGCTGCTGCCAGCATTGAACTGTCTTTGTGGGGTGATTTTGCACAGTGGGAAGGGTTCCAAGCAGCCCTGGTGCAACGAATGTTGACACAGACCATCTCCTAATCCTAATCTCTTTGCCTCCTGGATGGTGCTGCTTGGTTCTGTTACGGACAGAGGGTGTCCCATAGTTGTGACATGAAAGACGCATGAGCTTGTACCTCTTTACCCAGCCGTACCAGGCTTATTCCCCCTTTCCTCTCAGCTGTATCCAGTCCTGTAAGGTGTGCATCTTTTTAACCACATGGTGCTAAGCTGTGCCCCGTGTCTCAGGCCCCATTTTGTGTGCTTGCCTCAGCAGCGAAGTGACGGTAATCTTCTGCACGAGGCATAGAGTCAGGCCTGCCAGAGCAAAGGGAGGTGCCTGCAGAGCTTTGGTTGTGTGTAGGTTGACGAGAACAAGGGAAAAAAAATAGCTTCCTCTGCAGAGAAGCTCATCACCAGGCAAGAAGATATGTTCTGTACATGCAGCTACATTCATCTAAGTGAAGAAAAACTTACACCATTTCTCAGTTACAGTCTTTGATAGCTTTTAACTTGAAAGCTTTCTTTATCTGTTTTGGGGGTTTTGGTGTCATACTCATACACAACTTTTTCTAGTCGCTAGAATAAGGTTAAAGGTTAATGGGCCTTGCCAAAATCTGTTTCCAAAGCCAGCTCTCATTTGGTTACTGCTGCACGTTCCCAGTTCCTTACTCATCTTCTGGTTTGGGTGGTTCCTGCTGAAGTGCCTAACATACAGTCTGATTATTTGTCACAGCAATTTAATATACAAATCACACAAATCCATTTGTTACAAGGGTACTCAGCCTTTGTGCCTATCAGCAGTGCATTTCCTTTCTATGCATTGCTTTGCCTCCCTGGACAGACAGCAGCAAGAATAGCATTCATCCAGAGGTGCCAGGACCTGGCTGGACCCTTGGGCAGTGTATTTTCTGGAGGAGAATCTGGGATGGCAGTTATGCTCAAAGGTCGGGTTTTTCCCACTCTTGACCTGATTTCACCTGACAGTTCCATTCCTGAAGGAAAAGCTTTGCATCAGCATCTGGCTACTTAAGAGTAAGCTGCTTTCAGTACTTCTAGTTCTGCTCTGGTCTGCCAGTACACATCTAGATAATCACAGTGTTGGAGTAAGAAACAGAGCTTCCATGAGTTAACAGAGGATATTGCTGTCTCAATGCAAATGAGATATCTCAGAGACTACCAAGTTCTGTCTACAGCTTTTAAGAGAAATGAAAGCAAATGTTGCAAGAATGTGTTTGGGTTTCACCGAGGGTGACTGGTGCCCTTCTGTTCAGTGGTATTTGTTGTGGTTCCCTCCTGGTGTTAGTTCATACATACTCAAGTAGTGAATAGGTAATTTGAAAAAAAATTACACCTGCACAGTAGGTGGGTTCTGAAGTCAGAAGTAGCAGGCAACGTCAAGGACACACATTTCTGCTCTTAGTGTTGATGTGTAAACCTGCATCTTCCTTCTTTGGCAACTTAACTAATGGGGAAATGCTGAGCAGTTCATGTACCTGCACATTCACTGGATAAACAGAACGCTAGAGAGTATTTTATTCCATTTTTTCTTCAGAAGTATGCTGCACCTGCAGATGTGTAGGAGAAAGTGGAGACATATGGATGTTAACCAGTGGCAATGTGGAAAGGTGGCCAGGCATGGCTGGGTGACCCTGCTGATGAAGACCTATGCAAATGCAGCATCACAGAACAGTATCCCCTCAAAATGCAGGTAGAAAAAGAAAGACTTCCCCAATTCTCTTACACTACTGCATCCTTATTGTGTCCCTTATTACATTAATTCTCTCTGGGGTGTCTTCAGGGACTTTAGCAATTGGCAGACTGGGAAGACCAGGCCTCTCTTGCAGACGTCAAGGGGCCTCCTCCACAAAAACTCACCAAGAGCAGCTGTCACTTTGAAGGGGGGAGCTGGCATATATGCTACCCCTTTTTCTTCAGCATGGTGCTAAATGCAGGGTGGTAACAGCATTCAGTCCCACACAAAATGGAATTAGCAACACTGTTCTTAGAAGGTATAAAAAACTGGGGCCCAGTACAGATTTATTCATTCAGAAACAAACTCCAGGGGAAAAGAGACTGAGAAATCAAATTTTTTTTTTTTTAATTACAGTGGGTGTGAGTTCCCAGATAAACAAGTAAACAAGACTGAACATCAGTATGGTGGGGACACCATACCTACTGCTGCTGCCAGCACCCAGGTTATCTGTGTCAGCTCAGAGCAGGAGGAGACAGTACTGCCAGCAAGGGAGCTCTGCCTAACCTGCCCAGTCACACAGTCTTATCCCATCCCTGACACCAGCGCTGGGGCTTGGCGTGCCTCGGGCCAAGCATTTACTGGGAAAGAAGTGAATCCGTGGCTTTCTGCTGTTTTATCTGCTGTGCTTGGAATTTGGTCGCTCTGCCCTCAAGTGCGAGCATGTGGAAAAATGCAGGTCAAGGCCACCCTTAAGGTGCAGAGCATTTGCAGACTGCGGGTGCATTTAGAGCATGTCTTGCAGAACAGAGGTCTGAACAGGCAGTGGTCAACACAAGGGAGAAGTGGGTGGGTGCCCATGGATCAGGGCAAGTTGCTGCCACTTCTGCCCAGCTACAGCTGTAAGCTGAAGCAGGGGAAAAAGTGCAATGGATACTCCCTTAGGCTGTTGCACTTCTGAGGTCCACTGTACAGCCTTGCCTGGTAGGAAACTCTAGTCTTCTCCAGACTGATGCCAGATTGATGGTTCAGACTGCATCTGGTGAGAGTGCCAGCCAGCAGGATTAGTCTGTGTACTCACAATGTTGTGTTCTCCCAGCTGACAGTGTCACAGGGTAATTCTTCCATCATAAAAAAAATGATGAACACTACTGACGTACCTGCCTGACATACCGCAGTATTTACTCACAGTAATAAAAAGGAAGAAGGTGGCCAAAGATGTATTCTGAATCCTGAAAGTCTGGCAAAATTGCTGGGAAGTGATGATGGCTGGTCCCTTCCCCAGTTACAGAGTGAGATTTTAGGTGTTGAGTTTTGGATCCACAGTATATGCAAGGGCAAACCTCTGGTGGTCTCTTGCATCTCTGGTGTTGGCCTTGGTTTTGGGTTTTGGTTTTGGTTTAGTTTGTTCGGGTTTTGTTTGTTTGGTTGGTTGGTTAGTTTGGTGGAGTTTTTTGGGCTTTTTTGTTTGGGGTTTTTTTTGGGTTTTTTGTTGTTTTTTTTTCATACAAAGGAGAACGAATTGCTCCTTCTCTCTCCTACTTGTCTGGAGACCTCAGAGTGGTCAGAGGAACAGAACAGAGACTGTTATCCTCTCTATAAAAGCCATCTAGATGCAGGGAGTGAGCTAATGAAGAAAATGAGCGTGGCACTTCCCCTCCTCTTTTTGCCTTGCCCCATTGTGCAGCAGGAGGGTGGTAGATGGTGGGCTCTGGTTTGGGCTGCACAAGCAAGGCAGCGCTCTTCTCTCAGGGCACTGCCATACTCGTGGGACCCCGGTGTCTGCTGGTACTCCAAAGCCCTGGGAGGAGCAGCAGAACAGGAGTTAAAATATCAGTATGGGTGCAGAATGTGGGAAGGCCGAGAACAGCCTTGAAATCCAGGAAAGACAACAGATAACAGCAAGGAAATGGCAGGTGCTGGGTGGAGTGGTGACGACACCAAGGCCACGCCACCGATAAGGCCAGCAGGCAGATGTGGGGCAAGAGCGATGTGATGCAATCCGGCCTGGCCAGCTGCCATCTGTGCCCACTCAGATGGAAAGCCTGCAAACAGAGCTTCTCTCCCTGTTTCTCTCCTAGCAGGGGAGAGGTGTAAAAAGGGCTTATGATGTGATAAGCAATCCTGGATGAGTGCACGGATGTGGGTACCACTGGTGTGGCACAAGAACAAAGGCAGGGGCAATGCTGCAAGCGGGCAGGCGTAAGGTTTCAGAATCAGAAGTCTCCTTGCTTGTTGCCACTGTCTCCAGCAGAGTTTATGGGTCTTGCTGGTGGTGACACTAGGTCTCCAGCTCCTCAGACAAACCCAGAGCCTTCACATCTCCCTGTCCTATGTTTTGGAGCCTTCCATATCACCATCTTGCTGGTGAAAGTACAGGGAGAAAATGCAGAGCCAGCTGGAGCTCCGTAGCCAATGCGAGGGAAGCAGCCACCAGAAAACCTCCTGCCCCACCTGAGGAAGAATTTCCCCACCTCTTCTTCAAGGGATACAGTAGGCAGGGACTTTCACTAGGAGTTGCAAGCTTGTGCTTGACAGAAAAGCTTGAAAAGAAAAAAACAATTTGCAAGAGGTCATTTACCCTTTGTCATCTCTTAGCATATAATTTTAATCTGCTTTGTGAAGGCACTGGAATTTGAATACCACTGAGAAATGAGGTGGAGGAAGATTAAGCCTTGCATCAGCCAACAGCTTTGCTACAGCACCACTGACCTTGTTGCCTCCCGCACAGAGGGGAAGCAGATATTTCCTGCTGCCCTCTATCCAAGGGGAATGATCTGGAGTACACAATGTGTCCCAGCAGCACAGCCCCAGCCTGCTGCTCCTGCACTGCTGCTGGCATGACCAGAGAACCAGGCCATGTTTGGAATCAGAGGCAGCTGAGGTGGCACCAGAGGCATTACAATCAGCATTTGGATGTTTCTAGGAGTAAAAACTTTGGAGAAGACTTTAAAGGCCCATGGTAGCCCTCATCTGGAGCTGTGAAGTGTGTTGGAGTGTGAGCAGTTTGCAGGAGGGGGTTCTGTGTTGTTGATAGTGTCAAGTGTTGGCTAGGACCAGATTTGCCAGATGTGAATCTAAGGATAGACTTCCATGTGTGCTGGAGACAGACAGCTGCTTGTCCCATGGACCCAACCTGCTGGTGGCAGCATCCTTCAGGGCTCACCCAACAAACCTTGTGCACAGTGAGGCTTGGTCAGGTACATGCCCGCTGAGATGGAGATGTCCCACCTCTCGGATGGTTTGGGTTGTACACTCTTTGGGGTTAAGGCTTCTTCCCTGACTCCTGACCTCATCATGTCAAGGCTGCAGTTTGTGACAATTGCTTTTTATTCTGTCATCTGGCACCACCAAAAAGAGATTGGCTCCATCAGCTTCCCTTCCAGCAGTTGCAGGCTGCTATCAGATCCCCCTTGGCCTCCCTTGTACTAGACTAAACAAGACTAACAGGACCCCATGTGCCTTGGGAACAACTGCTAATGCAGTTAAATATTTACTTTAGTTGAGGGATTTCCAAAGTGGAATAATAATGAAAGCCAAAGGTTATTGAACTGTGTAAGCTCCATGAAGAGGGAATATAAAACATGTGTGCAGCTGCCTTGGCAGAGTGGAGGAATGACTCTGCAAGGGGAACTCTGAGCTGGTTACGTTGCCACTTCCCAAGTCCTGGTCACAGCACTGCTGAGTTGTGTGAACAGACCTCCAATAGAGGGATGCAAGCAGCCTCTGGAAGGGCCCATACCTCTCTGGCCACAAGGGATGCTCAAGCTGTCCCCTTTTGACTCAGACAGAGAAGGCCAGCGTGTATCTTCCTCTGGGGAAAAAACATCCTAAGCACAGTTGTAGTCAGATCCTCAGTGAGTGCAAATGTGTGTGCTCGGTGCATCTGGAGTTCTCCCAACCTGCTGGTGGTATCTGTAGGGCATCTACCCCCTGTTCACCCCTTGCACACGTGATACATCCCATCTGCTCCCGTGGGGAAGGTGACTCTCTGTCCCTTCTGGCCCAGACCTCATTTCAGCAAGCCTGACCCGAAGGAGTTTTTAGTCAACATTGGTCTTGCACTGACTTTATGATCAGTGGTCCTCTTTTCCATCCTTCACCCTTCACCAACTGATTTTTTTTCACCAAAGGAAAGTGGGGACAGATATAGAAAATAAAGCTTCTGAGAAAGAGCGGATAAGAATGCTCACCCTGACATAAAGCATCCAGTCTTGCAGGCAAAACAGCTGGGATATTCTGGGGTCATGATTCTTTTTGAAAAGACGGTGTTTCTTGCCACTGAGGATCATCTCCAACTTTTCTGTCATCTCCCTGCTCTGTGTGCCAACTCTGTGTATTTAATTTGAGTATCCATGCACACTGCCCCTTCCAACACACTGAATCTTATGATAAAGATAATTTTGCTCTGGCAATCTCAGCTGCAGCCGAGGTGGTAAGTGGAGTAAGGTATTAAACCACCTCTGACTATGTGGCTCCTCTGAGCACAGGCAGTGACTGCACCTGCAGCTCCTTGCCCCCAGGCAGCTGAATTTGGTACCCTCCAGACCCTCTGCACCCCCAACCTGTACCCTCCCGTCCCACCCAGTGACTGTGTGGGCTTGCTGCAGCACAGTGACAGGCCTCCTGTTGTGTTTGGGATCCTGACCAGTGCGTCAGGCAGCAGTATGTGCACCTGGCTGGGTCTCATGGGATAATGCCACGGTGCCACCACTCTAATCAGCCTGAATTTCCTGGCTTTTCTATGTCTAGTCTCACCACTCAAGTGCAGAGACCTGTCACATATGAAGAACAGCAGCTGCAAGGCTGAAGGGATGGTTTGGGTGAGATACAATCAGAAGTAGCTGGCTGGGGTAAGCAGAGAAGAGCAGCATTGCCCAGCCCTCATGTGTTGGTTTTGCATGGCCAGGTATTTGACAGCAGGGGATCACAGAGGTGGCTTCTATGAGAAGCTGCTGGAAGCTTCCATCATGTCCGGCAGAGCCAATGTCTGATGGCTCTGAGGATGGACACGCTGCTGGCCAAGGCTGGGCCAGTTGGAGAGGTTGGCAATGCCTCTGTGATAACAGATTTAAGAAGAAAATCAAAACAAAATCAGGCATGCAGTGTTAATTCCAGACAGAGAAGAGGAGATGAGAACGTGTGAGGGAAACAACATGGAGACATCAAGGTCAGTGAAGAAGGAAGGGCAGGAGCTGCTCCAGGCACCGGAGCTGAGATTCCCCTGCAGTCCCTGGTGCAGCCCATGGTGAAGCAGCTGTGCCCCTGCAGCCCGTGGGGATCCACAGGGATGCAGAGATCCACCCACAGCCCATGGAGGTGCCCATGCTGGAGCAGGTGGGTGCCTGGAGGAGGCTGTGATCCTGTGGGAGACCTGTGGAGAGAGGGGCCCTGCCCAAGGCTTGAGCAGTCTGTCCTTGGAGGACTGCACCCCGTGGGAAGAGAGCCACATTGCAGCAGTTTTGGGAGGACTGTCTGCCCGTGAGATTGGAGCCATGCTGGAGAAGTTCAGAGAACTGTCTCCTGTGGGAGGACCCCACGGTCCCACAGGGGAAGGGCTCCTCTCACAGAGCAGCAGAAGAAGACTTAGGGTCATGAACCAACCAAAACCCTCCTGCCCTGTCTCCTGTGCTGTCAGTGGGAAGGAGGGAGGGGTTGTGGAGAAAGAAAGTTGTTTTTAAGAGTTTATTTTACTTCTCATTATCCTCCTTTGATTTTGCTAGTAATAACTCACTTTGCACCTCTAAGCTGAGCCTCTTTTGCCCTTGGAGTGTTTTCTGCAGTCTTTATTTCAACTCATGAAGCCTTCATGTAATTTTCTGTCCTCTGCCCAGCTGCGGCAGGGGAGGGTGAGTGAGTGATTTGTGTGGCTGCCTGGCGTTCGGCCAGTGTCAAACCACAACACCTGACTACAGTGTAAAGGGATTGTAAAGCAGCCTCCGATGATGCCACCTGAAGCTGACAAGTGGGAAGCTTCAGGGGAAAGTTTATCTTATGTGTGAGAGTGCCTAAGTGATCCCTTAGGGTGTACAGTCCAGCTGCTCCCAGCAGGAACAAAGCACTGCTTTTCCCAGTGTTCCTGAGATAAGGCTGTGCCCTCCTCTATAAAGGCAGCCAGGAGCAGAGCGAAGTGTGCGAGCAGGTCTGCCCGAACTGACCATGCCTGGGAGAGCGCTGCTGCTGCTGCTGCTGCTGGCAGAAATGGTGGCTCTGGTCGCTGCCGCAGGTAAATCTGCTCTGCTGCTGGAGCTGGCTCATCGGCGGTGGGTTGGGAATGGCAGACGGATAATGGGGTGGAGGGGAATGCATGATAGGGCATAGAGACCCAGAAATTCTGGTTTGGAGAGGAGGTGAGGTTAGGGCAAACAAACAGTGGCAGCATGGTGAGGAAGAAGGATTGGTGCAGACGCACTGTGCCTTCCTTATTAGCAGTTTGTGGCAAGGGTTACAGGCTGGTTCATCAAATGTATTGCACTTGGTAGTGATCTGGGAGAGGGGAGACTCCACAGCTGCTGCAGTTCCTGCCTCCATGCAAACTGGCAAGTCTTTGCAGGAGCATTATGTGCTCAGCATATTTACGAGGGAAGCACCTGTTTATAGGCGCTGGGAAGCCATCGCTACCTACGTGCAGGTAGTGGTGGTCCTGCAGCTGCCTGTGTGTGAGCCTTCGTGCTCCCAGGATATTTGTGCACTGCACAGGTGGGCTGTGAACTGTTGCTACTGCTCTGCTTGCCTGAGAAAAAGGAACCCACCAAATGCCGCTCTCCCTAGAGGTGGCAGATGTCCAGCTGTGCAATATCACCAAGCCTCATCCCGCTGAGGATACCCCATGCCACATGCTGCATTGCATGGTTTCCCATCTCCTGAGATGTGTTGGATGCTCTGTGGAGCTTCTGACCCAGAAACTGGGAGAGAGGGCTGTTGGGAGAGGGTTTAGGGGGTGGGAACAGCCATTCACAGCTTTGTCCCAGCCAGCTCAGCTGTAGATGGAAGCTGTGTACTGTGCTGCTGTCAGGCAGGGGTGGGAGAGGCATACAGCAGCAAACTGATCCCCCCTCATGAAACCCACTGAGCGGATTCAGTCCTGAATGGGCTCTGCACAACACTGCCTTCCCTTTGGTTTGGATGTCATCCTTTGTCAATATCTCATGCTTCTGCCGTCGGACATGGGTGTGCCACGCTCATGGGTCTCTGCTCTCTTTCAGGGGCAGAGCTGAATGAAGGGGGTGGCCTGAGAAGGGTAAGAGGCTTCTGGTTTTCTTTGTTCATGGCTTGAGATGGACATGCCTGCTATGCCTGAGAGAAAGACTGTTCCCAGAAATCATCCACAGCCTCATGGCAACTGGTGTTCCAGCACCAATCCGACACCAAAGCCCAGGCCATGAGTCCCACTGAGGGATCCAGCGGCCCCTGCTCCTCTGTGGGCACACACTACTCTGAGACAGAGGGAACCAGGTTGCCAGTGGCACTTGTTCCTGCCTGAGTGTTCTGGGGTGAAGAAATGGCTGCTGCTGGCACTGAAATGTGTGCTCTGGTTTCTCCTTTCCAGCCGGTGTGTGAAGACCTGATTCACCTGCGGGCCTGTCCTCTCCTGTACTTGCCCGTCTGTGGGAGCGATGGGAATACCTATGCCAATGAATGCCAGCTCTGTGTGAAAAAAATGTAAGCTCATGCCCTTGGCAGGGACCTCCTGAGTCTAATTTTGGCTGTCTGAAACTGGGTGCTTGTGAAGTACAGTCATTCAGGCTCCCCAGAGCCTGGGAAAAGCCATGGCAGGCTGTACTTGCATGGCAAATAACAAACCGTGTGCTGGGCTGCAGGAGGGGAAGGATGGCCAGCTCGTCAAGCAAAGCTGCAAGGAAGTGCAGAGGAGCTGCACTCAGCCTGGCTGAGGAAAGGGGATGCCTGGGGGTATCCAGCAGCAGTCTACAGTTGCAGATGGGATGGAGCCTCAGTCGACTTGGTGCAGGCAATACAACATGGGGCAACAGCCACAAACAGCAGCCCCAAGAGGATGAAAATTTGACACAGGCACTAGGTCCAATTGGTGGTGCATCAGAGGGGGCGG
>VYZP01053202.1:211288-235181 GCA_013400635.1 Hypocryptadius cinnamomeus
GTCCCCACTTTTGGGGGTGGTGGTTGAGGCTCAGATAGAGCCATGGCCACCATAAGCTCATGCTAGGGACAGCCCTGCTGTGAGCAGGTTGATCTGCAGATGCACCACCAGTATCACAGGCCCTGGGAGGGCACATCCATGAGCCAGGATGTTGCAGTCACCTTAGCTCTTTAGACAGGAAAATGAGCAGGTCAATTTTGTAATAGTCAGCTCCATTCCATTTGATGGAATGCAGCCATCGTAGGACTCATGGAATGGTGTTTTTTTTGGATATCTTACTCTGTTCTTCTATATTACTCTAGGAAAACCAGGCAAGACATCCAGATTTTGAAAGATGGGCAGTGTCAAGATACCTGAGCTTTCTGATAGCTTTCCGATAGCTTTCCTGAGCCTAAAAACGACATCCTAATTGATCCTGTGTTCTCTGTGCGAGTTGCACACTTAAGCTAGCTATGGTGAATAATAAAATGACATGCACAATCTTATTTCAACAGCACTTTTTTTATGCATGGCTGGAGGAAAACAGGATAAGCCAGTTCCCACCAAGGGCTACTAAAAGTGCACAGTCAAAACAATAATTTCAAATCCATATAACATACCAGGGTGCTCTGCACAGAGTATTATCTCACCCACACTCCTGCAAGAAAGGCCATGGGGGAATAGCAAGAAACGTACCTGTCCTGATGAAGAGGATGCTGAACAAGCACAGTTTTTTCTCTGTAGGAGGCAATTTAGTGAAGGGAAAATAAAGTTTCTCTGGCATGGGAGAAGATGAGTCTATGGCTCCCTAGTAAAATGCTTCACTGCTTCCAGAGCTGATGTAAATTGAAAATAGTAACATCTGCGCTTCTTATATTAGATGTTATTCTGCTTTTTATCTAAGGCCCTTTCATAGAGCTCAGATAAAACATGGGAGCATGGAAAGAGCCTGAGCAGAGATGGTGAACACCAGGGATCCCAGATGTCTGCTCCAGCGCTTGAGAAAAACCCCGAAGTGAAGAATTTTCAGGAGTAGGTTTCTCCTGGTGTCAGGGCCATCTTTGAGATTGTGGCAGGGCTCAGTCCTGCCAAGGTAATAGTGTCAGTGTGCACCAGCAGGCCTTGGGGCTTCCTCTGCTCTTTCATCTCCCACTCCTAGCACATGGACACACAAAACCTGCAATAAGGCCATACAGCTTGGGCAAGCAAGGGCCCCTCTTTGCTCACAGTGGCAGAGGTCAGAGGACTTATGCAGGGCTTGCCTCCTTAGGTCATTTCAGTCGCGCACAAGATGTTGTAACTGTACAGAATTAGCAGCTGAGATTTCTGATCAGCTTTGAAGAGTGCTTCGGGATGAGTTGAAACCTTCCAAGGATGGGTCTGTGCTCACCCACAGGAGATCATGTCGCTCTGACTTGCTGCTATCCTAGTATCCCATACAGCTCTCATTTGCAGGCATCTGATAGGAGTCTGGGGTCTACCATGTGGTCAAGTGAGCTCCCCAAAGTTAGTGACCATCCTCTGAGTCTGGGAGATGTGCCAGTGTTTACTGTGACTATCGTGCTTGGTCAGCTGGAATTCACCCTCTCACCCAGGTCTGCACCTTGCTGGAGCCACCAGGTGGGACACCCATAGCACCATAATGCACAGCAAAGCCATTGCTGACAGATTTAATGCTGCAGCTGGAAACAGTATTGAGGAGCATAAAACTGCTGTGCTCAGTCAGATGGATTGTATCCACTATTTTCTGTCCCAGAGACAGCTGCTGTCATCAAATACTTTATTCTCCTTAGAAAGTTCTCTCCCAGGCTGAAAAGTCCTAGCCTTACTAATTGCTCAGGGTTGTCCAGAGCTTTGATTTTCCTTGTTTTCCTTTCCTGAACCCTTTCTACTTATGCAGAGGAGGGGACACCTGTCCATGGCTGCTGCTATTACCTGTTAATTTGTCCCAAGGCTCTGCAAGGCTGTTTGTCCCCTTCCAGTCCTCAAATATCATGGAAGAGGTGGTCTGGCCGTGTGCTACTCTCTGTGTTGCCAGTTCTTCTCTGCAGACCTTGTTTCTCCCCTGCACCATCGGGAAAGGCTTTGGTACGGCCAAAACACATCCACAGTGAACAACACAAATGTACTGCTCACTTCTGTCCTGAAGTTTTCTGCTCCTGCTGCTGCCAACTCAGCCACAGACAGGATTTATTTGGGCAGCTCTATCCCAGTATTCTGCCAGGGCTGAGGGGAAGGTTATGCCCAGCTTAGCACAAGTGGGGCTCATTCTCCCCTGGGGTGGGCAAGTGTCACCAGGATCTCAGCCCCACACCATGGCTCAATCTGCACCAGCAGAGTGGCTGCAGCCCAAGAGAGTGTGTGTGCTCTGTATGCCCTGAGAGCCACGACTATTTATGTGCAGAGGCTAGGAAAAAACAACACAGACCATCCAGAAGCTCTTCTGAAGAGGGAAACCACATGCCTCCAGCACAAACTGGAGTGTTTATTCAGAAATTGCAGAACTAAAGCACAGACTAATAGGCCAGACCTGCAAGGTCAAAGCATGGGCAGCCACAGGACAGGGTCAGTGTTGACTCTACACACAGCAAATTCAGAGATACTCGTCCTCCCCAGGGACTTGTGGATTTGGCTGTTTATTTCACACGGCTCAAAAGCAAGTGGCGGACCAAGGGAAGGGAGAAGGCAGTGATTGAACACTGCCACAGACCTCAGAGCTTGTGCAAGACCAGCCTGGTGCAGAGAGTCTGACTCTGAAGCTCAACAGATCTCTGCCTGCCAAGGTCAGGTGAGACTCAGGAAGCAGCTGGTGGACAGCAAGATGCCTGCAACGCCGTGATCTGTGCCAGAGAGTATGCACGTGAATTTGCACTTTTGCATACGCTTTTCCTGTTCAGTTTATCTGTCTGTTTCTCACCTTTTCATGCTTCAGTCAAGGCAGAGAAAGAAAGGGATTATCTGCTTTCACAGGCACCATAGTTTGTCACACAGAGCAATGAGCAGTCCTGCTCCCAGAGCAGTGTGTTGCAACCAGGCATGTTTCCTCAGGTCAGGGAGTGAAGGAAAAGCCTGCAGGTTGCTTCTCTGTCATTGTCTTGTGGGACAAAACTGGAAGAAGTGCCCTGACACCCTGTAAGAGTGGCAGTAGCATAGCTCCCCCAGCTGCCCATGTTGGCCAGGGCTGCATCCAGGACTGCAGGGAGGGATGTGTAGGTCTCTGGATAGTGCTTCGCAGTGGCCTTGCCAGATAGGGGGAACATACACCCTTGAGGCTCACAAAGACCTTTGACTTACACATAGATCCAAAGCCTGGTGTTGTGTCTACGGTGAAAGCAGTCCAGCCAATGGCAGGATCCAGCCTTAGGAGTGTTTGTCCCTTGGACAAAACTTTCGTAGGATATTTGTGTGTTGAAAGCTGTGTGGAGGCATAGTGATGTTCCCCTACCGAGCAGCTCCAATGACATTTGAGGAGTCTGTGACACTGGAGATGCTGAGGTTGCTCAGTTGAACACTCAGTTGATGTCTTCCAGGGCCTCAGGAACTGAGGAAACTGGACACATCAGTGAAAATGGCCCAGGGCTAGCTGAAATGTGGAGAGAAAGGGGAGGGAAGCAGCACTTGGCACACTGTAAAGTGTCCAGCTACAACAGTTCATGTAGCCAAGGCTGGCCATAAAATTTCTCCCACTTGCACAAGTTTCTCTGCAGCAAAGGGGGTGCAGCTTTGGCCACATCTCAGTTTCACTGCTTCAGAGCACAGATAACTTGAAAGTAGGTGGTGGGGCCTGTAATTTCCACATTGCTGACCATTACCGAAGTTTTCTGTGGAATACTGAAATTGCTTCCTTGGTATTTAAAGCAGTTTACACTCGAGGGACAAGTGTCTTCTAGAGATTTCCTTCCTGAGAGATGCAAGTGCCAGTTCTGTAAGATTTTGAAGTCCATCTATTCCATTAAACACCTCTGAAGAACTTGGGGGCACAGTGACTCTTTCTTTCACAAATGCTCTCTTCAGGGTCAAAGACAGACAAAATGGAGGAACATTCACAGTACCGGCCCTGCAGTGTCTTACAGCAAAGTTTTGCTGCGTCAAGAGTCACTTATCAGCCCTCACCAGGCTTTGGGGTGACTGCGTAGATGGCTGGTGTGAGAAGCTGAGTTAGCCACAGCCTGAGCATGCGCTCAGCTCCTGTGGAGCACTGAAACACACAGGGATTTCCACCCTTCCTTCATACCACCTGCAAGCAGCCCAGAATATAGAATCACAGAATCATTTATGTTGAAAAAGACCCTTAAGACCTTGGAATTCAACCATTAACTGCCATGTCCTGCAGGAAACCATGTCCCTAAGCACCATGCCTACACATCTTTTAAATACCTCCAGAAACAGTGACTCCACCACTGCCCTGGGCAGCCTGACATCCAACCTAAACCTACCCCAGAGCAATTTGAGGTTATTTCCTCTTGTCCTATTGCTTGTTACCTGGGAGAAGAGATGGACCCCTACCAGTCTACAATCTGCTATCAGGAAGCTGTAGAGAACAACAAGGTGTCCCCTCAAGTTCCTCTTCTTCAAGCTCAACACCCTCAGCTCCCTCAGTCACTCCTCAGAGGACTTGTTTTCTAGACTCTTTGCCAGCTTCTTTGCTCTTCTTTGAAAATGCTCCAAGCACTTCAGTTTCTCCACCTGGGACGGGGCAACACTGGATGTGTGTATAGACTGGGAATGAGAGGCTAGTCAGGGGAGGTTTAGCCTGGATATCAGGAAAAGGTTTTTCACCCAGAGGGTGTTTGGGCACTGAAACAGTGCCCCGAGGAAGTGGTCACAGCACCAAGTATGTCAGAGTTCAAAAGGCATTTGGACAATGCTCTCAGGCACATGGTGTGATTTTGTGGTGTTCTGTGCAGCAACAAGAGTTGTACTCAATGATCCTGCTGCGTCCTTTCCAGCTTAGCATATTATGTGGTTCTGTGATAATGTGTTTTTTGTAATGAGGGATACAAAAACAGAAACAATGTTCAAGGTCTGATATGTTTGCCCCTCCAAAAGCAATGCCTTTGCACAGTGAAGTATCCTGCCAGGATACAGTTCCCAGATGTCTGCATGACCAGGGTGTCTCTAGTGCTTTGCATCATCACACAGTGCTGGAACATGGACACCCTCACAGCTTGGCACACCTTGTCTTCATTTGTGACTGAGCTACAAGAAACTATTCTGTGAATGACTTGGTAGCCCCACATCTCTTTATGCCATCCATGTTCCTGGCCCACCCTCCCATATCAGAGCCTTCCCATATCTGCTCTGCTGCCACCACCCTGTTGCTTCTTTTGGGGCTGTTAGACCTACCCCACCTCTCTGGAGGTACCATGTAATCTGCAGTGGACACAGGGCAGGAGCCCTAGAGTAAAGTGGTAACTCAGGGGATAAGAAGAATGGCAGCAGAGATGACCACAGGACTCCAAGGTTACATCTTAAGAAATCTATATGCATGAAGTTTCAAGCTCTGGATCTTCCAGGGACCTAGAGAGAGATCCTGCTGAGAGTACAGGATGTACACTAAAAATAAAAAAGACTGGCAAAGATTGGAGGTGGCTAGATCTGCTCATCCCTGAGGAGCTGCTTTCCTCAGGGCAAGTCCTCAGACTGCTTGAGGAGGTTGGATCATCCCTGCCATGGAGGTGGGATCATCCCTGCCATGGAGATGGGATCATCCCTGCCATGAAAGGCAATCGGGTCCCAGAGGACCTGGGGGCAGGCACATTATCGAGTCCTTCTACCAACCTTTGAACCACTTGTGAGTTCATGGTGGGCAGGGAGGAAGGGAGCAGGGGCACTAGCACCTAGCCAGTGTGTAAGTAGTTGAGTGTCTCATGGACAAAAGTGCTGATAGCAGCTGAGTGCACTAGAAACTGGCTGAAGAGGTGTCTCTGGTTCATCAGAGTTGTTACAATACAAGCTTGAGCTTTTCTATGCTACCCTGGCATAAGAAGTTATGAAGGCAGTTTTCAGGAGAGGCCAAGATTACCCCCTCATCTCACATGCTCTGATCTAGGGGCCTGGTCATTCCCAAGAGCAAGGAACAGGCTCTCAGCATTGAAGCCATTGTACCAGGCAGCAGCTTCCCTTGCAGGAATTCTGTCCCTGCAGATGTCCCTGCAGGAGCCTGCAGGCCAGGCAGGGCTGGGTCTGCAAGGGCCTACCAGCAGCTAGGAACAGCCACTTAAAGAAATCATCCTGTGGGGGCAAGGGAACAGCTGAGTCTTCCCACTGGTTTTACTGGGGCTGCCCATTGCCATCCTGCTTCATCAGTGAAGTGCTGTGTTCATAGTCCTGATCCACCAGGGACTGGACCACAGAAGCATTAGGAAGTCTTCAACATACACAACCAGGCTGGCAGGGATTTATTATTCTGTCTGGATCCCAGGAAGCTGGTGCAGCTCTTGGACAGGTAACATGACTGTGACAGTCTCCATCCTTAGGGGTTTCCAGAGAATATGACAACACAGCCATCCTGAGCTGGTGAAGCAGCCAGTCCTGCCGTCAGGGGAGTTGGAGGATGTCCCTTCCTACCAGCACTGCTGGGATCTTATGCAAACACTTTCAGACAGCATATGCTCCATTTCAGACCTCTCAAGGGGTCCTTAAGGACTAACAACATGTCCCTGCATCTCACTCTGGAAAGCAGCGGTGAGGCAGTGCCACATCCTGCCCTGCCATGTCCACTACAAAGGACAGCTTTTGAGTCACAGTTTAGCAGCAGTGGGTGTAAATTTCCTATCTGAAGTGGAATTATTTGCAGTATAAAAGCACTAACATATTTTGCAATCCACACAGTAGGTCCTGGACAGAGACTCACACACCTTTGCACTCCGATAAGGAGAATATTATTACCCTCCTAGTGGCCTGGCCAGATAAGAGGTTTGGGGCGGGCAGTCTGCTTTTTTTTCAAGCTCTCATTATGCTGCACCAGTATCTCCAGATGCTGTTTCCAGGGAACTAAGCTGCTTTCTAATTAAAACTGCAAAGAGCAATGGAGAGTTTAGGCAAAGACCATGCTTCTTCGGACTCTTCCCTGCCACCCTCTGCAGCCTGTGAGGAGTATGCTGTGCCAGGTAATGATGACAACATTCCTAACTTGAGTTTTTGGAGAGAGTAGAGCATGATTTCTGCTACCAAGAGTTTCTCAGAAAGGAACTAATAATTATTAGTCTATTCTTGGGGGTAGAGGATGCACATTTAACTGTGACTATGTGTCTTTTTACATGTTATGTTCCAGATCCCAAAGGCAGAAGCATGTATAAAGGTTTTCCAACTAAAGTCCTTCAGAGAGCATCAGTAGATTGTCTCTTTGCAGACTGGCAGTACTGTCTCATTGCTTTTATATCTTGACTTTCTTTTCTCTTTTCATTTCATTTCTGTTTCATTGTGCCCTCTAGTAAATATTTTTTCATCAGGATGCATATGTTTTACTGTGGTCTTTCCTGCTTAGTGCTGGCAGGTGATAGCTTTGGAGCTGTTGTGGGAGTGCTTTCTTGGACCAGTTAGAAGTGAATTAGAGGTGTTTGCTTAGAATGGACTGGGAAGGAGACTGATTGCAAGCAGCTAAAATTGCTTTTACAGCTCACAAGACATTTTGGAAGGAAAATGAAATTACCTTGGCTGCAAATGGGATGTGCAAGGGATTATGTACTTCAGTAGCTGAACCGAGGTCCTGTGCAGATCCTGCTACTGCAACTTGTAACCTCATCTTCCCAGGGAGTTTACTGCCTTTTTCAGAGTCATCTCCTGCTGGCTGAGCCCTGCTGTCTCTGTTAGTGCCTCTGTCAGGGAGCAACCTCCCACTTGTCTTGGAGTTATTCTCAGCTTCCCTGGACAGTGCTCTGGGCAGTCAGATGTAATTTTAAAGCTGACTCTGCTTTGATGGAGGACATTGACATATAGACCAACATAAATACTCTCTAAGACAAATTTCTGTAAGATTATTATTAATTATCAGACATGTCTTGTGTAAAAGTCTGCTTTGGGCAGAGACTGGCTCCTGCTGTCAGTTTTGCATTGTCCTGTGCTGGACTACACTTTTTCTGGCATTTAATAAATACCTGGGATAAAAGACCTGTAATCCCAGCTCAGCCTCAGAAGTCTTTCTCACCTTGACACTTCTACCATCTGATCAAGAGAATGACAAAATAACAATTTTTCACTGATTTCACTACTTTAGTGTGAGCCAAGGCTTTCTGTGAAAGGAGCTGGATCCGATTACATCTGGAAGGAGCTGGTCATAGTTTTGCTTTTCCACTTGTGTGGGTTTTGTTGAAACTATGAAAATCAGTTCTATTGTGATCTCTTCAGTGTACCTTTGGGAAGAATTCCCTCTCGCTCAATGCCTCAGGGCAGTAGTGTTGTTCCCTGTGTCTCCTGGAACTAGGTCTCATGCTGCTTGATTTGACACCAGTTTTTAGTATCACAGCTTAGAGTCTACACTAGAAATCATCAGGGATTGCTGTCTTTTAGGACAAAGACATGAAGAAGTGAAGTTCAGACCATTTTTTAGGCTGATCTTTGCCTCAAGAAAGCCATTTGGAGCCCTTTGCAACCAGTGAAATGGACACTGCTTACCTTGGCCAAGGAAGGCATGGTGACTGGGATCTGGGGAGTGCTCCTCTCTGCTGCTGGCTGTATGCAGCCTGCACATCCTGCCCAAATAACAAAGCCAGCATTGGAGCTTTCTCACACCAGTTAGTCTTTCTTAGGCCCTGCCATGGTCTTCCTCAGAGCTGCAGACCAGCTTGGGGCTGTTTGTGCGGTGTTTGGGACCAATTTTCTCCACCCCAGCAGGGTTTACTAGCCCTGTCTTGGTCTCTGGTTGGATCACCATCTCCCCATGAGGTCTCAGGATGTTAGCATCTGTGTGGGTAAGGCTGTGCCCTCTGGCTCATCCTTGCCCCCACAGAGCTGTTCCTGTTTTGAAGGACTGTCTGTTCTGTGGGTCAAGGCTTTCTCCTAGCTTTTTAGATAAACATCTTAACTTCAGTAGTGGCCAGTTCCAGCTGTCTGGGAAAAAGGGTAACAATGGAGAAAACATGAAGAATTATCCTGCAGTCTGTACTGATGCCTGATCAAAGGCACCATGCCCCAGGTCCCTGCAGTAGGGGAATAGGTTGGACATGGGTCACCCCAAGGAATTGTAACTGGAAATCTAGAGTAATTGTCAGGCTAGGAGCCTGGGAGTTTTGGGTGCTGTGTCATCAAATCCTACCCACTGATGCTGTGCTGGAAGTACAGTGCTCAAGGAGTTTCATATTAAGATTCCTTTGGGACAAAAAAAAAACAAAACATGACCTCTTGCATCAGTGCTCTAGTGCCAGGCAGGGAGGGATCAGAATGTCACGTTAGCACTCATTTTATCCTTGTAGATGTCATCATAACCCGTCGCTTGAGAGACCGGGAGTTGCTCAGGAAAAGAAAAGCAGAAGCCCTGGAGAAAGATTCAGCTCAGTGGGTTATGAGGTAAATCTTGCTTTTTCTGTCAAATTGCTTTTGTGGTGCACTTAACCTGAGCCCCCAGACATGGCCCAGCCCCTCCATCTTCACCCAAGGACAGAGCCATCAGTCTCCAGTGAGGAAAGGTGACCTGCAGCCAGTAGCTGCTCAAGGTCTACACAGGCACTGGGGGGAGAGGTGAATGGGGGTTAGCAAGCAAACCTGTCATAATGTGGGGCTGAGGAAAAATTTGTTGCCCAACTCCTTCCCACTGGTGCAGCTGCAGAAGGCTGCTGTGCAGGGCTCAGAAGAGGGGCTGAAGAATTGCAGCTTCTGCTGGGATGAACTGGGTCACAATCACAACAGGGGACCCAGCAAAGCTGCCTTAGGGCAGAAGGGAAAGACTTTTTTCTGATTCCCAAGTCATCATCCCTGTGAAATCCCCTGGCAGAGACTATAAGAACGAACAGCAAAGGACAGGCAGAAGAGCCAAAAGAGGACGGGGCCGTCAGACAGTGGTCAAGGCTGTCCTGGAGTCAGAGCCAGCAGTGGAGCCCCAGCCTGACCCACAGGAGAAGGCTGAGCCAGTGCCCTCTGAGCCAGCACTGCCTGAGCCAGGCTTTCAACAGCAGCCACCTATGCTGGCCATCCAGAACATGGTCGGTGGGATGCAAGCAGTGGCAGCGGAAGGGGAGCTGGCAGACAGGAGCTTGGACCCTGCTGGTGAGTTGCCCCAGAGCTGCTGGCCCCATGGTGGCCTGGGGGGCAGAGCAGTGCTGCCTCTTGAGGACTGTCAGCCAAGGGTGCCCACGTTATCAACAACGATCCTACAGCATCTCCAGGGCATGGGTCCCTACCCCACAAAACCCGGGCAGATGAGAAAGGGTGGGGGGACGGTGGGACTGTGGGGACAGACAGCCCTCTCCGAGTCCAGGGGAGTGATAACAAGTCAGCTGTGGTCAGTCATTGGGATGGGGCTGTGGACCTGCTCCTTTATAACTCCTTGTCCTAAGAACATTTCTGTGGCTCTGCCAAGAGCCATATTAGCACGGGGGGATATATCTCTGTGAAGATCTCTTCTCTGTGGAGAGAAGATGAGGTTTTTTGTGGTCAGAGCTGGTTGGGGGAGCCAAAGTCAAGACATGCTCTGTCCACAGTCCATCCAGGACTGACACTGGGATGCTGGGAGAGTAAAGTGGGAACTGAGACAAGGGGTGAGCATCTGCAGGCAACTACACCTTTGAAACCTGCCAGGACTGAGGCATGGAGGGCACTAAGCTGGTCTGAATGGCAGGCTGCTGTCTGGGCTCAGAAAATCCATTTACAGATACCGCAGCAGGAGTTTCTCCCAGATCTGGTGTGGGAAGAGTAGAGTACATTCACTTTAGCAGTCATTGGCTCAAGCATGCATGTTGCTTCAAAACCAGGAAAACTAAGGGTCTGCTTCAGAGGAGGTGACAATCCTCTGACCCTCAACTGCTGCATTTACAGCAATGTCTGTGCAGGGGGGAAGAAAAGGCCTGTTAATGCAAGGCATCTGATGCCATCGTGTCATGGAAAAGAGCTACTCTACATCCTGGGCTCTGGGGTGGGTGTCCAGCCTCCAACCCTGGGGTCTTGAAATGGGCAACCATCAGGGTTGTGGTAATTGCCTCTGGCTTTATCTTCTCCAACTCCCCTCCACAGCTGGGACTGCCCTTGAAAAGCAGGCAATCCACCTAACGCCTTCTCCAGGCAATTGCAGGAGACTGGACAGGGGGGTTTAACATGGGACAGAGGGGTACCATGGCAGCCCCCCAGTACAAAATTATCTGTCTCTTACATGCCTCACAGGTGAAGAGGATGTGCTGAAACCAGCAGAAGCAGATGTACTAGAAGAGTTGAATACTCCTCTGGAAAATGACCACCAGGATAACGAATTCATTCCGCATATTCTGTATTAACTTTCTGATTGTTTGGGGATATTTTTTATTTTTACTCTCACCTCACAAACTTGATAAGTACGGCACAGTGATTTTTGAGCAGCTGCTTTCTTGGGAGCCATGAAGCCCATACTTTCCGTGTCACTCTGCTTACTATGCTTCTTCCAGACTAGAGAGGCAGCCCCTAGGGAGTTGCCTGTGGCTTATGAGCCTCCTGCTCTCTCTGCAAACAGGTTCTTTTGCTTGGGCCCATGGAAGGCTTCACAGTGCTCTGCCACACTACAGTTCAGTCGTACAGTCCAGCATCCACCTGTGTTTCTGAAAGTAATTTCTTATTTGCATAAATGTGAGTGGCCTTGCAAAGCTAACACTCACTGTGATTTTTAGTTGGCTGGATAAGCCCAGCTTGGGCTTTTTACTGCACCCCACAAACCCCACCACCCTTTGCGCTGTTATTTTCAGTCTGAAAGCTTTTCTCATCTGCAATGTTTTCATCTGCAATAAACATCTTGCTTTCCTAAAGCTGGAAATATTTTTTGGTTTTAATTTCTGGGCACCTTCACTCTGACCTTGTAAGACAAAAAAAAGAGGTTGAAAACAGCTGAGTGCATTGGGCTGAAACTTGGCTGAATTATACACTTTTGTCAGGAAAATGCCATTTGGGACAAAGACACTCTGCACAGTCATTTTCTCCCTGTCTCCCCAGTTTTCACACAGAATTTCTCCTGAAGCCAGGAGGTAATGGGGCGCCCTGTGTCTCTCCCCATGTTTTGGGTCTTGTGGTCCTTGTTCCTGTGCACAGCAAGGGAAGAGGTTCTCTTACATTCCTGTAATGTCCTGACACCTTGAGGAGGAGTGGAGGTCATATTGCCATTGTCTGACTTCCCAAGGGCCTGTCTCCCAGAGCACAAGGCTGGCCAGATCCTGCAGGCACCCCTGGTTTGGGGGATTTTTTTATGGCTCTGGACATGTTGCTGCTGCTGTCCCAGAGCCCTCGAGTCTCTGTGTCACAGCCTGTGTGACACCTAACTGGTGACACCAGTGTCTCCAGTGACACGATGGACACCTTTGACATCCCACCCCTGCTTCGGTCCCAGGGACATGACGAGAGGAGCAAGTGCTTGCCAGCTGTTCGCACAGCCTCCCGGTGCTGAAATCCTGCCCTCCACAGTTACACTGCCAGAAGCTCTAAAGCACCTGGTGGGTGTCAAAGCAGAAAGCATTCAGCAGCACCATACCAAAGCAAATCCAGCTCCATTCCCCACGGGCAGCTCCTGGAGGGATGGGTTTCCCTTGTCAGGTATCCTGACACTCTTTTGTTCTCCATAGGTGTACTAGCTAACTCAAGGTTTTGCTCTCCCCTTGAGCCACTGATACCAGTGGCAGCTGAACAAGATCTCTCAGCTTCTGCCATGATCCACTCAAACCTCACCCACAACCCCAAATATCTGAGGTACAACAAGAGGGCCTTGTGGAAGCCCTGCAGCATGGAAGGAACTTCTATCTGTGAGGTTTGCTCTTAAACTAAGGCACTGGGGGAAGGCAGCTGAGGCTGCACTGGCCTGAAGCGGAGCCAGAGGCTGGAGGTCATGTTATGGATGAGCAACATCACAACAGTTGTGCTGGGGTCCTCCTGCAAGTGTGGCACCCACACTGTGCAGCAGAAAGGCTGGGCTGTGGCTGCTGCCAGGCAGGCCAGGAGACCCTTCCACCTGGTGGAGCCCCACATGTGCCATGGCAGGGACCAGCAAGAGCCAGGGGCCCTTCCCCACTCTCCAATCCTCTGTAGTGCTGACAAGGAGGGGGAATCAGCCATGCTGCCCACTGCACATCTGCAGACATTTAGACCCTCCTGGCTTCCAGAGCTCTTTAGATTTTGGGGAGAAGAAACTTCTGGGGGGCTTTTGACTCATCTTACAGCTTACATCAATCAAGGAGGGCACAGAACAACTGCATTCCACCTTCTCCATTGTGAAGTGGAGCTGTAGGAGGTGGTGAAGACCTGGCAGAGTGAGGTGTCCATGAACGTGGGGCAACACTGACTCTTGAAACACACACGGGCAGCAGTGCTTACCCATGCACTGGAAGGGCTGGGAGAGCTCCCTGAGGGCAGAGATGTGCAGGAACCAGAGCAAGAACCTCCATCCATCTCTGTGGAGATGCCTTTGGTGGCCAGGAAGCCCTGGAGTCATCCCAAGTACTGCACACTCTCTCTTGGAGCCACTCTTACTTTCTCTTCTCTGGCAGACAGTAAGAAAGGTGTGCCTGTGCAAACAACAAATCTTATCACAAACTGAACAAGAGAAAGATAAAGTCCTCCTAATCAACACTTTAACTCGCCGTGCACTGCTTCTTTCTCTCTTGAGAGGACAGATAACAGAGCTCTTGCTTATACAGATGGAGTTCAGGCGTGAGGCTGGACTCAGGGTGGTCCATGCGTACCCCTGAGGTAGGTTCTGCTGCCTGAATGGAGTTGGGGACAGGGTGGCAAGGGCAGCTGTATCTAGGATAGGGAGGCTGCTGTTTTGCAGGTGGAACAAGTCATCTTCTCCCTCTCTTCCCTCCTTCCTGAGTCCAAGACAGGTGTCTTTACCCAGGGCCTTGAGAGAGAGTCCAATAAAGTAAATTTTCACCCTCTGGATGAAAACTGGATAACAGCCATGGTCTGGGTCTGACATGAAGGGGAAGTCTGGGGGAGGACAGAGACCTTTAACTGACTGCAGCCTCCTTACGGGCAAAGAAAAGGATGTGGGTGCAGGGAAATAGCTTCTGAGCTATGGGCCCAGCACAGGGAGCCAGTGAGTGCCTGACACAGTGATCCTTGCTGTGCTGTAAACTGGCAGGGCTGCCTGAGGCTCCTCCAGGATGCTCTGACCTGCTCTTTGTGGCACACAGATGAAGGTATGTTGTGGTACACAGTGGACACGAGCACTGTAGCTGTCTCCTCACTAGTGAGACTCAGCAGGATATTGGTTAATGTCAACGGGGCTGGACTGAACAAGCTCCTGTGAGCTTTTCTCAAGGCTTCAGGTCCTGACCCCTCTCCTGCAGAGCACAGGAAGCCATCCTGAGTCCTGGCAGCCACAACACGAGCGCTAAGGAGAGGAAACCTAACATCATATCCTGGAGAACCAGACTCTCCTCTGTCCATGCTGATTACCTTTCAGTATCCTTTCAGGAAATATGCTTCCAGCTCTATGGGACAAGGGAAGCTGTTTGGTTTGTGCACCCTGACTCCTCAAATTACTCTTAATATATGGGACCCCCACATATTTGCTGAAAGTCAGGGGTGATCTCTGGCAGGCTGCTACTCATGGGTGATGTTTTGAACCAGAAGGATCTTCCTGTCCTTAGCACAAGTGAAGTCGTAGCTAAGCCTCAGCAGAAAGAAGCTGGCAAGCAACTTAGAGCCAGAAGCCACCACAGGTCAGTGAAAGCCATTCCACCCCATAAGCACCTGGTCTTGCATGATAAGAAAAATTTGCTAATTAATTTACTAATATTGACTTTAAGCAGTAAATCCTGGAGACAGCAAATACCCACTCCCTCTTTGTTAGCTCTGTTCCTTCCCATCCTGTGTTCACTATTTAAATAAATACTTTTATAATGCCGCCAGGGCTGCCACAGACCGGAGCTGTGTGTCTAGCTAGGCTCATCAGTGCTCCACCACCTGGCCTGACTCTCATGTTCCACCAGGAAATCATGTAACTGTAGAAAAAGTTAAGTCAGGAGAGATTTCTGGAGATCTTGAATCCAGAGCATGGCTAAGTCTGACCAGACTGCTTTGGGCTTTCTCCAATCAAGTGCTGACCTTCTCCAGGACATGGGATCATCCCCCTCTTGTCCTCATTCCAGGGCTGCCCCACTTTCAAGGAAAGAATGTTTTTCCTTTATGTCCCACCAGGCTATCCCTCAGCACAGCTTTAGGTCCTTGCCTCTTTCTCCATCTTAGTGCCCTTCAGAGAAGACCCCAGCTCCATCTTCTCTGTAACCCTCTTTTCAGACTGCAAGTTAGTCTCCATGCTCACCTGCTCTCCATGAGAACAACCCTGATTCTTTCAGCCTATGTCCTAGGTCCATCTCCCTGCCTTGATGGCCTCAGCTGAGCTCCAGTATAAGAATGACTTTCTTGCACTGGGTTACCCTAACTGGATCCAGTATTCCTGCTGTGGGCTCACATAAGGCAGGGGCAATGGCCACTTGTCTAAGCCCACTGCCTGAAATTCAGTCCATCCAGACGGAGTTGGGGTGCTGAGCATGAGCTGTGCCTGTGTCTCCCTCAGACAGCCTGAGGTTTTCACTGACAGGACACAGAAAACATGGAGAAACCAGGATATAGCTTGCCTGGTAAACAGTGTGATCTGTGCTTGCAGCCCTTATAATGACGCTTTTATCGGCCCTCTCCGCTACGAACCCCTCCCTGGGAACTCACAAAAGCGCTAGAACGGAGCTTGGGTGCAGTATCAATCACACGCCCCCGGGCACGGCTGCTTGCTCGCCCAAACCTCGGGCTGGAGTTGCAGTTCTGGGGTGCGCTTTGGAGCTCGGCCCCGCGCTGTGTGCAGGACGAGCCCCGACCCGCAGGGGCCCGAGCCGGCCGATCTGCTCTTCCTTCCCGCTGCTGTTCCAGCTGCTGCTCCAGCTGCTGCTCCCGCGGTGCGCCCCGGCCGCCCGCCCGGCGCGGCCGGCAGTGCGCCCTAGCGGCAGCACCGGAGAGGCTGCCCCGGAAAGGACCTTAAAGATCTTAAAGATCACCTCCTCTCCCCGCGATTGCTCACACACCCATCCAGCCTGGCTTTGAACACGTCCAGGGATGGGGCATCCGAAGCTTCTCTGGGCAACCTGTGCCCGTGCCTCATCACCCTCACAGGAATTTCTTCCAAACACCTGATCTAAATCCACCTTTCTTCACTTTGAAGTCGTTGTCCTTTGTCCTAGCACATGGCTCTTGTCAAAAGTCCCTCTCCAGTTTTCCTGTAGGCCTCTTTTAAATAGTGGAAGGTGTTATGAAGTCTCCCCAACTGTGAAAGGTCTTTTTGGATTTAAATTCAGTTCCTGTTGCGGCAGAGACGTACTATATCTTATATCCACTTAAGTGGGAAAGCATGAAACCGTTTTCCCTGGTTGCTTCAAGAGAACCTTTCTTTTGCCTTTTCACCAGAATGGAATGGTGGAGAAAACCTCCATGGAAGCAAAATGCAAAAGAAATTACTCAAGAAGGAAAACTTTTTTTTTTAACAAATGTTTCCTGCATAAAGGTCAAAGCTCTGAATCATCCTCTGCTTCCTCCATGAAAAAGCCACCAACATCAACAATA
The DNA here is from genome assembly GCA_013400635.1 of Hypocryptadius cinnamomeus. Taxonomy (NCBI): domain Eukaryota; kingdom Metazoa; phylum Chordata; class Aves; order Passeriformes; family Zosteropidae; genus Hypocryptadius; species Hypocryptadius cinnamomeus. The sequence continues at coordinate 227,987 of VYZP01053202.1, forward strand.
ACATGTTGATGTTGGTGGCCACCAACATGGCCTCTCACACCATGACAGGGTGGCACTTCTCACTTAGGCATTTATTCTGTGTGGCCTGATCTGTCTGTAACTCCAGGACAACACCAGTCTGTAACTCCAGGGTCCAAGTCTATTGCAGTGGTCAGTTACCCATTGCTGCAGAAATGCAGGCCCATGTTATTCAAGTAAAGGCAATTTTTGAGAAAACAAGAACAAAAAACCAACCAAACAAAAAAAACCCCAACCATTTGAGAACTACTGAAAAAGAATACACACACAGCAATAAACTCAAGTATACCCAAAGATGGAGAAGGAAGAAATCATCACCATCAGTATGCACCTCCTGATGAAGGGAAGGAAACCTCCTCTGAGAGCATCACAGTCTGCCTGTTGAAGACATCACAATGCTGATACCCTGTAAGACTTGCTCCCCCTCTATCCTTGCAGCCATAAACCTGAGAACACAGGAAGAATGGCTATTTAATTGGCCAATTCCAGGGCCAGCACTCCAGTGAGCCTGATGACAGGCTATGTGTAAAAACACATGGCTGTAGAAGTGATACGAGGCCTCGGACACCGCTTGTTAACCTCAGAAGCTGACAGCCTGGATTCATGAGCACCTTTTCCCAAGTGGAAGAGGTCAACATGAGATGCAGATGGTGTCCTTGCAAGAGCCAGCCACAGGGATAATTGACTCAGAGTGGTTCATGCAGCAAGCAAGCTGTGTCTCAGCGATCAGACCAAGAGCTCTGCTGATGACACTGAACAAAAAAGGTCAAAAGCTGATCCTTAATCAATTAGGATATCTTTGCATAGCTCACCTCCAGGCAACACCTTTCCAAATTCTTAAATGGCTAATGAATCTTAGCTCCCTGGCATGGGAGAAGGGATAGCAGTGAACTCAGTAAGCTCTTCTGCGCCAGCCCACAGTTAATATTCCTGCCTCCTCTCCATGGCCATTTTCAGCCGGAGCGTACAGTGGCCCTATTAACTTCCTGTCATCAGAGGAGGCTAGGATACAGCCTCTTTTCCTCTTAGCCCAAGCAGTGTGGCCAGAGTACTTCATGTTGGCTAGCTGCACCCTGTGTTCCAATGCTGCAGAAGTGGTGAGAGTTCAGTCTGGCAGCCCTGAGCTGGGCTTCCCTCCCGCTAAGTTTGCCCACACAAAGAGGGGTTGGATGACTGCACCACATCCAAAAGCAACTCCCAAAAATAACACCAGCTTCCAGGTATAGAACATGCCATCATCTCCCACCTTGACTTCTTGACCTTGTACATGAGAAGGCATATGTTGCAACTGGACTGAGTTAAGAAATCAGCTCTGCTGTCTAGAGAGGGCTTCCAACAAATCAGGGCTTCAGGATTACACCAAGACAAGTGAGTAAAGTTGTTCTTTGTGCCAATGTAGGCCACTGTATTCTCATACACCAAGCTCTGTAAAGTCAGACCCCCATCAGCCTTCCTGTGCTCACATTAGTTCACTTCCATGTACCACATGAGTGGGATGCCCTCTCTGGTCACTGACATGGCAGCTCTAGGTAATGGATACAGCTAAATTCCAACTCCAGCTACAGAGACTGCTCTCCAATTACAACTCACAAAGTTCTGGATTCCCTCCAAGGTACTCCCTCCTGACCAAATGGTAGGGACCTCCCCTGCTTACTCTTTCTCACAGATTTTATCCACTTCTGGTCCCTTTCAAAGGCAGATAAATCATACTTGGGAGTCCCAAAGCTATTGAAGAAGACTTTCCTATTTGTTCTTTGGTAACTTGGCAGATTAAACTACCTGTTCCCATCTCATTCATCGCCCTCCAGGCAGCTTGGGCTGTTGACAGGGCAACAGCTGCAGAATTCACTATCCCCCAAACACCCCCAGGAAGCCAGTCACCACCCTCTCAGCGGGAGAAGAGGCTACATCTGCCATCATCTTACCCATGTGCAAGCCAGTTCATCGTCCTGAGGTGTAGAGTTGCCCCTGAAGGCCTGCTGCACCCCCCATTAGATCTGGTTGCTGCTTGATGAATTGCTCCCACAGATGTTGCTGTGGCATAAGGTGAGCACAGTGTCAGCCTGTGGCTGCGGGAACTCCATCTCTGCAGCCAAATAAACTAACTGGCCTGGGGTGCAGGAGGCAAGACCAAGCATTTCTGGTGCTGCTGCCACAGGATAGGCAACATCATGTTTCCAGCAGTAACACCTCCTCTAGCTGGCCCAGCTCCATGCTGGAGCATCACAGAGTAATCAACACCAACCACAATCCCCTTGCCCATCTCTGAGCTCCTCTCACAGGTAGTAGCCTTCCCTGCCTGTCCCTTTTTCTAGCAGAGACACGTGGCTGGGATGGAGCTTCATGCACTGGCATCTGGGGCATGCTTATGGCCTGGCAGGAGACCCTCAAAGCAGACTGGTGACTTGGGGGGGGTGGAAGTTTGATACACCACCTGTGGCCTGGCCCTGCTGACCCATCCCTCCTTTGCTCTGATGTCTTCAGCAACCCAGCAGACCAAAAGCAGCCAAGGTAAGATAGGGTGAAAAGCAATGAGCAGCACATGTCACACATGTCTCTGTATGTCTCCCAGTGTCAGGAGTACAGGGAAGCTTGAAAGAGTAAACTCAGAGACACTTCATTGCAAACAATGCAAAGATTTATTTCCATTTCAAATGAAGTAGAAGAGTAAATACAAAAACAAAACAAAACAAGAAAAATCTCCAATACAGAATATAATGTTCTCCTAGCCTGTACAGTCCACTTCTTTCTCAAAGTCTGCTCAGGGCCTGACTATATCAGAACTTGGGCAGAAGAGGAACCGAGAGGCTCTGTCCTTTGAGGAATGAGCATTTTCAAGGCCCCTCTCTTTTCTATCAGTGCTCACATTTGAAGAGTTTCCTACAGGTTTACAGTCCAGATTTATTGGACTCTTCTGACAGAAATCAAAAGAGGAGTTTGAAACTTCGACTGACTTTGCTAAAAGGAAGGCTCTTGGATATTTACAATAAAACGTACAGAAATAATTTTTTTTTCTTATTCTTGGTGGTGCCTGAGAATTACAAGCAACGTGCCAGACAAAAACACATTCAGATCCACATGTTTAACATATCCCCATGGCAAAAGCATACACAGAGATCCAGTTGTCCAGCATATCCCCTTGGCATATCCCCATATCCTCACAGAGAGACCCAACCCCATGGCTCCCCAAGGACACAACAAGCCTATCTTCCTCTGTCAGTGGCCAGGTAGTCCCATGTCACACGTGGGCACAGGGGCAGCACATCTCAGCACCACAAGGCACAGCCTGGACAGACCCACAGTGATCAGCACACCCTTGGCACCTGAGCCTACACAACAGCTCAGAGAGATTGGAATAGCCACAAACCACAGCAGTGCTGGTGGGAAGGGATTGCTGGAGTCTCCAGGCCTGCTGCAAGCAGGAGGTTGGAGCACTGCCAGCACTAGCAAAGGGCAGGTACAGCTTCATCTGGCTTAAAAAAGCTCGAAGCACAGACCCCACACAGATATAGAGTCCCTTGAATGGTCCCAGTAGCTCTTCACAGTTCTGACCAGGGTTTCTAGCTGTTTTGACCAAAGTTTAAGTATTTTTTGACCATGTCTCAGGTTCTTAATGCAGCAAGCTCATCACTGTACCTGCTGCAAAAAATTTACCATGTAGATATGCCCAGTTTCCCTAGTTTGTAGGTATAAAAAAATCTGGAGAGAAACAAGAACAAGCATCTAGACCTTCTCTGCAAACAACACACAACTGAACCTACCCAATCTGTGCATTCTACGTCACCAAGATCTGTCAGGCTTGTCCTTCAGACACTGAGTTTTGCTCCCTGAACTGCCTACAGATGCTCTCTGAGTTCAGAAGCGTCTTCCTCAAAACCTGTATCATCATTGGTGACCTTTTTTTTAGACTGAACTCTAAACTGGCATGAGGGCTGAAGCAGAGAACAAAATGAGAGGAACAAGGGCCAGAAGACATCTAAGCTCTTCACTCTCATGCCCAATGACAAGATTCATGGAGGCATGGAGGGGGGTTTAGGTTGGATATCACTCCAGACAGTGGCTGAGCACTGGAACAGGCTCTCCAGGGAGCAAGCACCAAGCCTGACTGAGATCAAGAAGCATTTGGACTATACTCTCAGGCACATGGTATGATTCTTGGGGTGTCCTGCACAGGTACAGGAGCTGGGCTTGATGATCCTGATGAGTCCCTTCCAACCCAGCACTGCTATGATTCTATGAAAATTATCTGGTCCACATTGATAACTGCTTCTACAGGAAGGAAAGAAAGGCATTAAAAGGCGGGACAGCTCTTCTCCCAGCTACCCTCAATGAGCAAGAGGTTGGCATGGCTTCCTCTCAAAGTGACACAGTCCAGTCTTGGCAGGCAATGAAAGCAGAGCCAGCAGCTATCAAAAGTACTAGGAGCTGGCACAGCTAGGTGTACAGATCCTCTTCCAGATGGTGAAGGGAGAGTTGGGAGAGGTGTTAGCACAGCTGCTGGGGAGACCTGCCCCTGGCTGAGACAGCTCTCTCCAGGATGGCAGCAGCTTCTGGATATGCCAGGACCCGGAAGAACAAGGAAGATACAACATACCTCTTCAGAAAGGATAGGAAGGGAAAAATCTGACTGACCTCAGCACACCAAAGACTTGAGTGGTGCTTACACTTGCTGTCTGTGCTTGCCCCCCACTGGCTCCGTACATGGAGCAGCCTCCCCAGCTCTGTGTACGGACAACAGCTTCCTGTGGTGCCACAGACAGGTCTACACGCACACAGGGCAGTGTTTCAGGTCACTCTCACCTCCCAGCCCAGACACTGCCTCACCACATGCCATCCCTGGTACTCTGAACCCTTGAATCCAAAACTCATCTCACGCGTGGGCACAGGGGCACACAGCCCCACGGAAGGCAGATGTACAACTGCTCCTGCCCACCTACTGCAGAGGGCTTGACTCTTCTCCACACCAAGATGTGCTGCGAGGGCACCCAACCACCTTCCTGCTCCACTCCATTTCCTCTCTCATATCCCACCTGGATATGTGGACCGCAGCATCCACAGAAAGCAAGAAAGCTGCCTCTACACAGATTTCATCCTGCTGAGGACCTCACCTGGAAAATGCAGAGCAGAAGATACAGGTGTCTTCATGGGATCAAAAACACTTTGCAGCAAAGCACAGCAGTAGGACAAGAGACAGTAAACATGAAATGAGACTAGAGAAGTGCTAAATGGAGGGTACAAGGAGAAACTTCTCCCCACAAGGACAGCCAGGTCACCCAAACAGACTGTGCTGTCTCCATCCTCAGAGGTGATGAAGACTCAACTACATAGGGCTGAGCCTACTGGTCTGAGCCATAGCTGATGTTGATTTGGGTACCAGATTGGAACAGAAATTTCCCAAGGTCTTTTCCAACTTGAGTTTTACTATGATCTAGACCCTTCTCTGGTAAGGGAGACTCTGGTGTATGTGCACCCTGTCTGTTCTTCCAAAGCTCCTCTTGAGGTCCTGGCTGCACTTTCTTGTTTTGTGTCCCCATATAAGGCTCCACCACACTGCAGGATCTTCTCATCAACCTCCTCCTGGCCCTGGATACACAACCTCCATGGGAAAAAGAAGCTGTGTAAGAAGACCTGGGCGCAGAGCTGTGTCAGCTCTCTCTATACCCACAGCCCCATGCAGAGCCGTGGGTACCCACTACTGCTCCAGATCCCTTTCCAGGGTGGTGGGATCTGTTGGGAGGGGTATGCTTGAGTTTCCCCACAGATCTAGTTTCAAGCTTTTGTCTCACAGACATTCCTATTAGTTGTTCCCTCTCCATTTCTTTCTCCAGACTCTTCTCCATCCCCGGAAAGCTTGAAAGAGGAGCAACTGAAGATGAAAAGGCACTGTATCCTGCCTCTTGTGTTCCAGAAACAAAAGTTTTCTCCTATATGTGCCAATTTCTCTAGGCTACAGACAGAGCTGGGCTGATCTTGGGATCAAAGTAATTTAGGCTGTAAGTACCTCTGCAGACCTCAGGACCAGGTCTCCACTCAAAGCAAGTCCAGATTCAGTGTTGGCTGTGACTTCAGAGGTCGATCAGGCTCTGTCCAATCAAGTTGGAAAGACCTCCAAGGGCAGAGGTCCCACAGCCTCCCTGTGTCCCTCTTCCAGGGGCTGGGCAAGCTCATGGTAGAAATTTTTGTAGTTCTAATCCCACCACTGTTCCCACCCCTGCAGCACAGAGCACAACACCTTGAAGGATGTGGCTTGATGCGTTTTTCTGCAGCCCTGGCATCCAAACCTTCTCCAGCCTTGGCCACACTGCTGGTGTAATGCCTGGGGCCAAAGCAAGAGCCATCAGAGACATGCCACCGCATCAGTGCCACGCATTCTGCTTTGACAGCTTTGCCTGCACGAGGCCAGGGAATGATTCCTCCTGCTTCCCTCCTTCACCTCACCAACAGATATTTAATTCCCTTAAAAAAAAAAAAAAAAATCAACAGCAGAGAGACTTTTAAACGTGAAATCTTCCTGGGTAGACCAGAAGGGGCCCGGTTGGGTGTGCCGGGAGGGCTGGGAGCCTGGCAGGAAGCTTTGAGCACCTGCTCCAGGAAAGGCTGTGGAAGAAGAAGAGACTGCTGGCCCCATCCAAGCACTTGGGAGTCCCTAGGACTTTTCTGCCGAGAGCGGACAGGGCTGGACAGGACACCCCAGGTCCCCTGGGCTGACGGCGACACTTCTCGCCGGGAAGCCTGGGCAGATGGCAAACGCGTAGGGGCAGCCCAAGGTTCTTGAGCATCTTCCCGGGCAGCGCCGGGAGCAGCCGTGCCGGGCGACCCCCGCACTCCGCCGTCTCCCGGGCTCCGGTCCGCTCTGCCGCGCCTCTCCGGGACGGGTCAGAGCGCCGGGACGAACCTGTCGGGGACTCCAGGGTAGGTACCGTGCCGCGGTGCGGGCTCGGCGGCACTCAGCTGCCCTCCGGCGCCGTAGGCGTGGGGCAGCGGCGGGTAGGGCGCGGGGGAGCGGCGGCCGTAGAGCGCGGGGGGCCCGGGCGAGGAGGCGGGCAGCACGATGCGCCCCGACGGCGCGTACAGCGGCCCGTGGCCCCCGGGCGCGTAGGGCCCGGGAGCGGTGGGCAGCGGGGCGTAGGCGTGGGGCAGAGCGGCGGAGGCGCAACCCTGCGCGGGGAAGGCGGCG
>VYZP01053204.1:0-10653 GCA_013400635.1 Hypocryptadius cinnamomeus
GATTTTCCAGAGCACAGCAGCTGCTGGTCTGCGTTGGGAATGTCCCCAAACCGCCCACAGCAGGAAATGGGATGATCTTTAGGGTCCCTTCCAACTCACACCATTCCATGACTCCTGGGCCTCCCTGAGGTCTCCCCGCACCTCCTCGCCCCTCCGCCTCTACCCACACTCCTCGGCCGCCCTTCAACCCGCGCTCTGAGCGCTGGCACGGCCCGTGCCCATCGCAGCCGCTGTTCGTGGCACTCGCGGCCCCTCACGACAGCGGCCGCCTGTCGCGACAGGCGCAGTCCTCCGCGGCGGCAGGGGGCGCTGCGCGGCGCTGAGGGCCGGCCCCGCCGCCATGGCCCTTCCCGGCATTCCCTATGAGCGGCGGCTGCTCATCATGGCGGACCCCAGAGACAAGGCGCTGCAGGACTACCGCAAGAAGCTGCTGGAGCACAAGGAGATCGACGGCCGCCTCAAGGAGTGTGAGCGCGGGCGCGGCGGGCCGTGAGGGCATGGCGGGTGGGCGTCTCTGAGCGCCCCGCGGAGCCCCGAGAGGGAGCGCGGCGGCCGCGGCGCTGCCCGCGCTTCGTCATGGGCCTGGCCGGGCCCCGGGGGCGGACGGGGCTGGGCGCTGGCAGCGCCGCCGCTGGGTCCCGGTCCCCTTGGGAGAGCTCCGGAGGGTCGCAGAATCGCGGAGTCATTTAGGTTTGAAAAGATCTCTGGGATCTGCGAGACCAACCTGTGGCCCTCACCACCTTGTCAGTGGACCAGAGCACTGAGTGCCACGTCCAGTCCTTCCTTGGGCACCTCCAGGGATGGAGACTCCATCGTCTTTCTTGACAGCCTTTCCCCAGTGACTGACCACCCTTTCCGTGAAGAAATTTTCCCTAATATCCAATCTAAACCTCCCCTGGCCCAGCCTGTGGCCATTCCCTCTGCTCCTGTCCCTGTTCCCTGAGACCACAGCCCGACCCCCCCGGCTGTCCCCTCCTGGCAGGAGTTGTGCAGAGCCACAGGGTCCCCCCTGAGCCTCCTTTTCTCCAGGCTGAGCCCCTTCCCAGCTCCCTCAGCCTCTCCTGGTGCTCCAGGCCCTTCCCCAGCTCCATTCCCTTCTCCACATTAGCTCAAGGGTCCTTACTGGTCTCCCAGTCCCACTCTACCTGCAGCTTTACTGCTGGAAAAGGGTCTGGTTCTGTGCTCTCGTGGGGTTGAGGGTTACCAAAATCCTGTGTTTCTCTGCTCTTCTAGTAAGGGAACAGCTGAAAGAGCTCACCAAGCAGTATGAGAAGTCAGAAAATGATCTCAAGGCCTTGCAGAGCGTTGGGCAGGTACGTGAGGGAAACGAGGTGTTGGCAGCCTGTGCTGCCTGTTGGAGTAACCTTTACATCCATTTTGAGCATCAAGAAAGAAAGAACAGCCCAGGTGAAACAAACAGGGACTTTGGCAGCAGGAACTGATGGGTTAGGGATGGGTTACAGGGTGTCTGAATCCTGCAATGTTAATTTCCCTTGAGGCTGATGCTGTATTTGCTCTTTTACAGATTGTTGGTGAGGTTCTTAAGCAGCTGACAGAGGAGAAGTGTGAGTACACTGAACTGTTATATTCTCTGGGATTGTGAAAATCATGGAGCCATGGGATGGTTTGGGTTGGAAGAGACATTAAAGAGCATCTCATTCCAGCTTCCCACTATCCCAGGCTGCTCCAAGCCCTGTCCAACGTGGCATGGAACACTTCCAGGGATGGGGCAGGCACAAAATAATCAGCTTTTAAAGTTTAAATCTTGTTAAAGTCATGGAGAAGTAAAGAGTTAAACTGTTGGTGATCAGATTATTGGCAAGAAACATTCTGGTTAATTCAGAATCACACCTCAGAGGGTGCATTGAGTAAATTTTGGGTTTTTCTCTAATTTTCTTTCTGCAGTCATTGTGAAGGCCACAAATGGACCAAGATACGTGGTTGGCTGTCGCCGTCAGGTAATTATCTCTGTGAATATTCATTTGAAATTTGCTTTCTGTGGAATGTTAGCATTGCTTTTCATCCACTGGGTCCTTAGTGGAGTAGTTTTTTCTTCTTTAATGTGCACACCACTATTTTACACTGGTACCTGCTTCCCTCTCCCTTTGTAGTGGTAGCAGTGTAACTTCCTGGTGGAGACAAAATAATCCATAGCATTCCCAGGACCTTGCACGTGTTTTATGGTTTTTATTGAGTCAAAACTCTGCCCTTCTGCCTGATTTTGGACTCTCTGAAAACGAATTATTATGAAAACTGATTGTAATTTCACAGTTGCTGTGCTGTGACTGTTGCTGCCATACTGCTGAGTTTTATATTTAATGTTATTTCACTCTATATCATAAACATGGAATGGTTTGGGTTGGAAGAGACCTTAAAGCCCATCCTGTTCCACCTTCTGCCATGGCAGGGACACCTTCCACTGTCCCAGGCTGCTCCCAGCCCTGCCCAGCCTGGCCTTGGGCACTGCCAGGGATCCAGGAACAGCCACAGCTGCTCTGGGCACCCTGTGCCAGGGCCTTCCCAGCCAGGAATTCCTTCCCAAAATCCCATCTAAAGCTACTTTCTCTCTGTCTAAAGCCATTATCTTCATCCTTTTTTTTTTCCCCTCTTTCTGGAGAGAAACTGATGTTCATTGCAGAATTTTGGGACATAAGTAAACTTAGTTCCACTGTGGGGCATGTGAGGTAATTTTGGTGTTCTGTGTTGAAACAGAGCTGAATCCTAAGGGATAGGTTGTCCTTGGATGAACCAGCACTTTGGAGTTTATTCTTCACTAAAAACACTCTTTTATCTTAAAAGATCCTTGACTTGCTACCAGAGGCTCAAAAAGGAAAAAAAAAAAAACAAACCACCAAAACAAAAATCCCTGATTGTTTTGAAAATGTCAAAATATCAAAGACAAACAATTTCTCCTGGACTAGAAGGACGAGTTTTTGATCAAAGCCCTCCTGACTGAGCTGCTGCTGCTCAGGAGGGAGGAGAGCAAGGCTGTTCAAGTGGGAGCAAAATTACTTCCCTGTCTCAAGTGCATTAGCTAAGAAGGTCAAGTGGTTTCTCTTTGTTTTCTTCTCACTGCAAAATAACTTCAGTCTGTTGGGCAGAGTTGAATCTGAGAGAATTCCAAGCTTTTATAAAGTTCTTTGGATAAGGAAGCTGGAAAGAGGCCTTAGTAGTGACAGGAGTAAGGGAGGGGGACAGCTTGATCCTAAACTCTTCCAGAGGATCAAGGACCCACATGGCAAGGGACCTTATAAATCCCCCAGCAGGGACAATGGGAAACTTCCAGCAGTCCTGGAAAAGGGTTGTCAAAATCTTCTTTTAATTGCAGCAAAATTTAGTAGGGTGTACTGTAATGTGTTTAAAAATCCCATAAAAATGGAATAAGCAGACAAAAACTGCTGAGGCAGGAGAGGAGGCATCCAAGGTGAAAGAGTAATAATGGAACAGCTGACTTCAAAGAGGGGAAGTAATGACACAGGAAAATGTTGAACTTTTTGTGAGGGTTGTTTAGTTATTCTGAAACAGCTGTTCCTGTGTGGAGCAGAGGGGAGGATTAGATCCCACTGATGCAGTCAGATTGACAGCAGTAAAATTAAAAATTAATGATGGACTAGAAAACAGTCTTTGTTTTAAAAGAGGTGGAGGTAAGTTAATGATTGCTTAGTGTGTCACTCTGTAGCCTCGTTTTTTCTTGTGTGTGATGGAGCAAGGAGTGCAAACCCCAGTGAACATTTTGGCCAAAATCAGGGATTGTGTTGGAATAGAGTTCTAACAGAATTCCTTTTTTTGGGACTAGCTTGACAAGAGTAAGCTGAAGCCAGGGACGAGAGTTGCTCTGGACATGACCACTCTGACTATTATGAGGTAGGATTCTGCTCTTCTCACCATAAAAAGGGGGAAAAACATTACTCAAAGGCTTGAATAATCACTTCTGCAATGTTTTGTGAACATTTTCTGAAAAGCAATCCTTAAGTAAGGACAGTTGTTTGAGGGAAGGCTTGTGTGTCTGTTTTATATGATTTAAAAAGAAACTGGTTGTTCTTTAGAAAAATAATTACAGTATTTTCAGCCATGTTTTAAAACTTTAAAATGTTTACTAAGTTTGGGGTTTTTTCTGTTTTTTTAGCATGTGAGGTGGGAAGGAAAGAAATAATCTTCATATTGCTGTACAATTTGTGGGAATAACTTTATGAATTTATAAATGTGTCTACACAATAAAAATATCTCCTCTTAACTCTTGTTTTCCAGATACCTGCCCAGGGAAGTGGATCCACTGGTTTATAACATGTCTCATGAAGACCCAGGAGATGTTTCCTACTCTGAGATCGGAGGCTTGTCGGAACAGATCCGAGAGTTACGGGAGGTACCCAGTGCCTCAACCCCCATCACATCCTGATCCATGCTCCCAGTGAAGCTTTGCAGGCCAAAACCTCCTTCTTGGTGTTTGTCCTCCACCACTGTGGGGCTGTTCAAGGATCCTCTCAGATCAGTGCTTTTCATGTTTCATTTGAGGTGCTTGGACTGGGATTAAAATGAAGATGATCCTTTAGAGAAGAGGGTTTAAAGGATCCAGGACCCTTCATGCTGTGGGAGTGCCTTGAAGTTCAAGTGGCAGATCCAGCAAAGCAGACTGAATTTTGCTCAAAAACTACCAGGATTGCTCTGGGGAATGGAATTAGGACAGTAGGGATGTGATTTGAGCAAAGAGCATTGAGAGGAAGCAGCAATTGCAGAGCCAAGGCAGGGGAGTGGATTGATCCATAGGATCTCTCACATTTTCTTATTGAACTGTTTCTCACACAAAAATGCTGCCAGTAAATAATGCAGCTAGATGTAAAACAGGCTGGCATGTGCATCATTAACTGTTTTAAAACTCAGAGGCTCAGGTTGCTCTCTGTCCCTTCACAGGTCATTGAACTGCCACTGACAAACCCAGAATTATTCCAGCGTGTGGGAATTATCCCTCCAAAAGGCTGCCTGCTCTACGGCCCCCCTGGTGAGTCTCAGCAAAGGGCAACAAGTGTTTGGTGGTTGCTTTCAGACTGTGGCAAGAGCCTTCTTTGTTTCTCCTTCTTTCCCTTTTTATTTTTTCCTTTCTTTTTTCTTTTTAATGTTTCTATTTTCTTTCTTCTCTTTTTTTTTCTCTCTCCTCTCTCTCTCTCCTCTCTCTCCTCTCTCTCTCTCTTGCTCTCCTCTCTCTCTCCTCTCTTTGTCCTGTTTCTCTCCTCTCTCTCATCTCATGTTTGGTTTTTCCCTTCCCTTTTTTCTTTCCCCTTTTTTCTTTTTTTTTCCCTTTTCCTTTCCCTTTTAAAATTTTCTTTTACTTTCTCCTTTTTCTCCCTCTTCCTTTCCCTTTCCCTTTTTTTCCCCTCCTTCCTAAGTCACTGGCAGGCAGTGTTGAGTCAGTAATTAAACAGCTTCAATCTCCTGTCTATCCAGGCACAGGAAAAACCCTTTTGGCCAGAGCAGTTGCCAGCCAGCTGGATTGCAACTTCCTCAAGGTGTGTAGTGGCACTGCCCCCACACCCAGGGGGTCTGTTTGCTCTCCAGCTCCTCATCCAGGTCCTCTGTCCTTCCCAAGGTGGTGTCCAGTTCCATAGTGGACAAATACATCGGCGAGAGCGCTCGGCTGATCCGAGAGATGTTCAATTATGCCAGAGATCATCAGCCCTGCATCATTTTCATGGATGAGATCGATGCTATTGGTAGGGCTCGTGGCCTGGGGGGTGGCTGGGCTCTCCTGTTAAGGCTGGAGTCAGCTGTAAAGCCAATTCCCCCCGTTTGAAAGGCAAAAATCAAGTAGCAGAACTGATGGGTTTGGTGTGCTGCAGGTGGGCGCCGCTTTTCCGAAGGCACATCAGCTGATAGAGAAATTCAGAGGACTCTGATGGAGGTGAGTGTCCAATTCCTGACTGTGGCCTGAACAGCCACATCAAATAATAGTACAGGTGTGAATTGTTACCTGGGACCTGGCTTTGCAGAACCTTTTCTGGGTTAATAAACTAGAAGTGAACTAAGTGCTGCTTTTACAAAAGGCAGCTGTACGTTCTGCTAACTCAGCCATGAGTTCAATGTGGAGACTAACTGAATCTTTTTAAATTGTTGAAATGATTTGGGATATTTTCTTTTGCTTACTGCTGCTCCCTCCATCTTTGAAGGTTTGCAGAACTCCCCTTTCTGTCTCCTTTAGTCCCAAACACAGTCTGTAACATTTTTGGACTGTTGCAGTTGGATTTTCAAAGCTAGGAGGAGCACTTGTATTTCTTTGTTTCTCTCTTCATTGCTTTGATAAACTGGGTTGTGTGAAGAGAATATTAAAGCCACTGGTGACAATTAGAAATTCTGAAGCTAATGGGAACCTTCCTTAGCCTGTGTTTGCAAACAGTTTGCCTGGTTCAAAAGAATGTGTCTGCCTTCCATAGAGAATTAAATCACTGTGATCAAAGAGCAAATGCTTTGAGTGTTCACAATGAAATGCCTTCCTGTGTGTGGATTAGTATTCCAGAGGCTGTTCTTCAAGTCTAATTGGAATGTCCTGGCCTTGGTGCACTACAATCCAAATGTGTCAGGCAGCCATTGGCTCCTTTAGTCCTTGCAGTATTTTCTTTGCCTCATTGTTTTAGTCAAGTGTTTCACGTTTGAGCTCAGCTTTGCTCAATGTCCTTTTCTGTGGGCAAAGCATTTTCAGTGTCTCTTCAGCTCTTTATTGCTTGGGATGGAATATTCAGGGAGCTCAAGGCTTCGTAGGATATTTCTTTTTACTTCAGAGCTTTTCACCTTGGTGAAGAATACTTAGGCAGGAAAACAAATCAGACTGGGAAGATTTAGGGGTTGTTTAAAACCAAAGTTCTGTTCCCTGTTAGTTGTTGAATCAGATGGATGGATTTGACACTCTGCACAGAGTTAAAATGATCATGGCTACCAACAGACCTGACACCCTGGATCCTGCCCTGCTGCGGCCCGGAAGGCTGGATAGAAAAATCCGTGAGTTTCTGCTTCCCAGTGGCTGGAAGGAGGATGTAATCCATGGGAATTGTGGGTTTCTGCTTTGATTGAAGCTGTAATTCTTTCTAGATATTGATCTACCAAATGAACAAGCCAGATTAGATATTTTGAAGATTCATGCAGGTCCTATCACTAAACATGGTGAGATAGGTAAGTAGAAGTTCCCTGGATGCCATTCCTGCTGCTGTTTGTAGGGATGGGGAGAGGGTGAGTTGTTACAGTGATTCTGACTGTATTCCCACCTTTACACTGCCCACACAACTTCCCCTCTTGGAATTCTACTTGTTTTATTTTTAAATGCATCCTGATTAAACTGTTGTTAAGTCTTTGAAAAGGGAAACTGAATATAAGCCCTTGGAGCCCAGCTGGAAACTGGAAAATCAACAAGGTTCTCATCAGGCAGTTTCCTGTTTCTAATGGAATGGCTTAGTGCAAGTAGAGAGTGTTTTCATTCACCCCTCAGTGGAAGAAATATTGTTAATGAAGAAGTCTGAAAGCAACGATCTTTAAAAGTCAGGGAGAAACCTTGGAGTTTAGAGATGACATAAGCAAAATTGTTGTCTGGTAGTGGTGTGGATCGTTCTCTCAGGAGTGTAGGGAGAGAATAATAGGATAAAATGGGGAAGGTTTATTTAAGGACTGTGTTACTCTGAGCTGCCCAGAGTCCTGCTTTCACAGTGACTCCTCCCAGCTTTCCTGGAGGAAGCTGGGGCTGGGCTTTGCCTTTAAAGCAGTGCTGGCTGCCTGGGAGTGCAGCAGTGCCCCAGGGCCCCGTGCCACCCCCACCCCCTCTGTGCTGACAGCAGCGATTCCTGCAGCCCCTGGAGCTGATCCCAGTCACCATCTGGCTGCATCCACAGCTGCAGCTCAGCTCAGGGACAGCAGGAGGGAGCTGGGGGAGGGCCAGGGCTGGGCACTGCTTTTCTTAGCAGCACTGTTGGCTTAAACCTGCACGTGGCTGCAGGCTAGGGAGAGAAGGAGCTCCAAAGCAAATCATGAGCCTGAGGTGAAGTTCTTGGAGAGAAACTTCTTACAAGGCATGGAGTGACAGCACAAGGGGGAATGGCTTCTCACTGCCAGAGGGCAGGGAGAGATGGGATATTGGGAGGAAACTCTTCCCTGTGAGGACAGTGAGGCCCTGGCTCAGTTTTCCCAGAGAAGCTGTGGCTGCCCCTGCATCCCTGGAAGTGTTCCAGGCCAGGCTGGATGAGGCTTGGAGAAAGTGAAAGGTGCCCCTGGCCATGGCAGGGGTTGGAATGAGATGGTCTTGAAGGTCTCTTCCAACCCAAACCATTGTGGGATTCTGGAATTCTCCTTCATCCTATTTTTGTGTCTTTGGTGCTGCAGTGGGATCATTCCTTGTGCCATTCAGCAAGCTGAGGTGTCAGGTCCTTGCTAAATTCCTGCATGTGATGTGGGAAGACTGTGATGCTCAGCTTTGATACTGCAAAAGGAAGGCCTGAACTTAGCAGCAGGGTGAGGTGGAAATTGGATTAAAATCCAAAGATAAGGATTTGCTCAGGTTCCAGCATGAGATTCTCCTGCTTCAGTCCTGGTGTCTGCTGAAAACCCCAAACTCACAAACCTTGCCTTGTTCATTCCCCTCACTTATATTTTTTAACTTTCAAATTATGAAAATAATTTATTGTATGACAGTGTACTACATGGAATTAAAATACAGCTGAAGAACTACTCATCTTCAGAAGCTTTTGGATTCTTGAAATAAAAACATTCAATTCAAATGTTTTGAATTTTAGAAGAGAAACTGAAAAGCTTTCCAGGGAGTTAATAATTTGAATAAGCAGCCTTGCAAAAATCAGAACTTGCTGGAGGCTCAGCAGTGGTTTAGGAATTGATTTCCACTGAATTATCACCATGGCCACTCTTTTAGTAAATAGATGTGCATAAAACATCAGGCTTAATATATTAAGACACTAAGTGGCTTTAGTAGATGGAGTGTTGGAAGTGGAAAGGGACTGAGTTATGACCACTTGGAGAGAAGTTTTCTGGGCTTTTACAGCATTTAATGATAAGAACATTGCCTTGATGGAGCTTTTGCACTTCATGTTGATTCTTGTAACCGCAAGTTGGTAACTTTGGGATTTAATTATATAACATGAGCTTTTGGCTGTCACACATTCCTGTTTTAATGGAAGGGCTGATACAGCTGCTGATTCCAGTTAATTTATCAGCCCAATGGGCAGCTCTGTTTGCACTGAAATCCAAGTTTGGTAGCTGGATCTGTATTTTATTGGCATCCCTAAGGGGAAGGGTGGTTTATTCCTAACAGGCACTGGTGTTTTGTGAACAGATTATGAAGCAATCGTGAAGCTTTCAGATGGCTTCAACGGAGCAGACTTGAGAAATGTCTGTACTGAAGCAGGTAATTCCTTAACTCTTCATTTGGATGTGCTAAATCTTGGATAATGCTGAATCTTGGAGCTGTTCCTCTGTGGATTAAACCCAGGAGCTGAGAAATGTTCTGCTGGAATATTTCACTTGAGCTGATCTGAGCCAGCCACTTGTTGGCTGATTTTGATGTGTCCCACTGTCTCATTAGAAGCAGATACATTCCAGAAACAGGGATTGAACCCATTTTTCTCCTTTATGGAGAGAATTCAGGGCTCTTGGTACCCATGTGCCTGCAGAGTTGATGCTATTTTATGCTTTTTTCACATGAAAATTTGTGCACTTGGGGTTTGCCTGCACGAGCAGGCTGAGTAACACAGTAAATGCACACTCAGAGTTTGAACAAGTTTTCTTTTTAGTACTCCCTTAGTTCAGAAAGGTGAATTCCCTCCTCTTCCCAGCAAGACATGGGAATGTCTTGTAGATTGTGTAACCTGGATCAGTTTTCATTTGAATTTCAGTGAAACTTCATGTTCTGTCTTCTCACTGTTAAATCCTCCTCGCAGGGATGTTTGCGATCCGTGCTGATCATGACTTCGTAGTTCAGGAAGATTTCATGAAAGCTGTCAGGAAAGTGGCTGATTCCAAGAAGCTGGAGTCCAAGCTTGACTACAAACCTGTGTAAATTAACCATAGACTTTGTGATTGATTGTACACATCCTACTGGGTTAATGCATAAAAAAAAAGGAGAGAAATAATGTACTTCTTGATTATCATTGTAAGGTGTTTGTGTAGCATGTAGCTAGTAATTTTGGGAATGCTAGTTGCAAGTTGGCTACAGGAGTGTGTTTTCTGTACAATTCTGAAATGCAATGTTCATTACAGCCCAGGCTCAGTAAAAATGTGTGGAGATGTGTTGTTCTCTTAGCAATTATGGTGGGAATTTATAAACGTGTCTGAAGGGATTCACAAACAGAAGAAAGTCAGTTCATTTCTTGACTTTTTGTATATCAGTAAATCTCCTTTCCCCAAACAGTTTATGAATAAAACCTGTTTAAATCTGTTTATCCTGGTGGATTTTGTGTGTAGCTCTCACAGAGAGGTGAATTTTGTGTCTTCTGAGTTTGAGGAGCAACTTTTCTCTGGTGTAAGGATTGGAGTCCTGAGCCTCCTATACCAAACAGAGGCAGCCTAACCCTCGGAGAGAGAAGGGACTGGTGGGGTCTGGACAATCCTTTCCATGAAGAAGTTTTCCTTAATATCCAATCTAAACCTCCCCTGGCCCAGCCTGAGGCCGTT